>PVIU01006582.1:89753-100322 GCA_004026605.1 Ondatra zibethicus
GTATTCATTTAAATACTGCCTGGCCCATTATCTCCAGCCCCTTATTGGCTAACTCTCACATATTATTTTAGCCCATCTCCATTAATGTGTATCGCCACTTGAGTTGTGGCTTACTGGCATGAGTCTAACCAGTGTCCATCTTGTGCTGGAGAAGCATGGCGTCTGCTCCACTGCCTTCTCTCTCACAGCATTCCCTTCTCTCTACTCCGCCCACCTAAGGGCTGCCCTATCAAAAGGCCAAGGCAGTTTTCTTTATTTAACCAATGAGGGCAATATACAAACAGAAGATCCTCCTACACCAGACAGGCTTTGTGGTTCAGTTGAGCTTACTGAAGCTCTAGTTGCTGTCTCTCATACTGTCCTGTCCTGGTTTAGTCACACCAGTTGTCTGGCAAGTCAGAGTTCTGTGGTGATCTCTGTTTGGGAAAACACCTCACAGCCCACGACTGTGAACTGCTTTCCCTGATTCTCGCTGCAGGAATGAAGCATTATCCAGGTCCAGGATGCTAAACCATTCTCCTGTGGTCGTCAGGTCTGTGTGCAGCTCCTTCAAACAACACAATCTTTTGAATTTGGGGTGACACTGGCTTTCTATCTTGTTCTTTGATTTATATGTCAGGCTCTTCTGAGTTTTAGCTATCCCTTACCAGACCGCTGAGCCATTACCGTGAATATGTTCCCTTGAAATGGATCTTGACACTTTTGATATCCTCCCCGATCTGGAAGTACAGTCTGTCTCTTTGAGTTATGTAATTGTGTGCCTAAACTGTGGTGACTCAGTAAGGTAACTGCCGCTGTAGAGTCAGCAGAGTGAGCCATTGAGGACACACTGGGGAGCTGGGCACCATGAATGACTCTGTGGGTGTTTGGGAAGGTGATAGAAGACAAGAGGCTGTGAAGAACTGCCTGCAGTCTCTCAGCCCTTATGCTGTACCCAGTCATAACCTTATGATGTCATAGCCTATGCTAAAGAAGACACTACTGTCTCTGTTCTCTAAAAATGATCAATGCCAACAATAATGTCTTTGGAGGTCTTTGATAGTCTATCCTTGATGATTTTTTTTCCAGTGCCAACTTCATGGGTATGTGACCTGTGCAACTTAGCAACATCCTGACTATAAAAGGGCCCTGTGGTTGACATCACACTCTTCTGTCACCGTCTTGAAATTATTAATAACACAGGCACCCCTGTGAACAGTATTTTTAGTAAAAGTTGGACCATACAAATGAGCTAATCCTAATAGTAAGATCTAACAGTTCCAGCTACAGATGTGCGAGTATCTAAGAGAAGCCAAGAGAAGTATTAGTCTTTTGCAATATGATTTTTTAATGATACATTAAGTTTAATGTGAGATCTATCATTGACCTCAAAGAAGGAAGTTATTTCCAAGTGGAGTTTCTGTTCTGGATGTCAGCAGAAGGGGAATAACTAGGAATGGCCATTGTTTTTTCAAAAGGAGGTTGAGTGGATCCCAGACCGCTCCCCATGTCTTTGCTCTAGCTGGCGGCAAGAGTTACTAGATGGCATCTAAAGTAAGCTTTTGGGTAAGACACAGTGTGCTTGATCAGCAGCATTGTCCAGCTGAAAGTTAACTCTGTTCCTTTATTCCGGTGACAGATATTTCTCGACTGTTATGTGGTAGACTCTGTGAGGACGTGGAGAAAGGTACATTTTTATCTCCTTTCCCTGTACAGCACACCCCAAGGCAAAGATCTGAATGCAAGAGACTTATTTTCCAATGATGATAATTTCAGGAAGTGCTGTTGGAGAGTAACTATATATTTTTTATAGAAATTACCACTGTGTGCAGCTAGAGCCCAATCCCATTGAGGACCTTAGGGAGGCGTGTGAGACACACGTTGGAACTGCCCCGCATGACTGCATGAGCTTGGTTCTCTGTTGACTCAGTCGGTTTGGGGGGAGAGCATCTCAGGGCCATTTGAAGCTCACTCTCCTGTCCAAGAATGAGCACAGATTCTGGACCTTTGACAAGACTCCAAGCATGTCCACTCAAAAGCCACGAGTGAATGTGAGGTTAGAATGTGCCAGTGGTGAGGCAAGGAAGAGTGGCAGAAGTTGGGGCTCCCAGTTTGGTTAAGTTGAAAGGCAAGGTCTTTTTAATGGGCTGACACATAAGCAGATGCTTGTGCTTTCTCTCAAAGATTGAAAGCAGGTTGGGGAGTGTAGCTCTGTGGACTAAAGAGTGCATGAGTCTCAGATTCCATACGTGCATACAAAGATACATATGTACATATACACAAACGTACATAATTTAAAAAATAGATCTAGGTGTTCTGCAAGAAAATATGCTTCGAAACCATAAATAGTGGAATAGACAAAAGACAGAGATAGTTTGGGATCTTCTGAAGTATGCATTCTTAGAAACAATTTGATCATTTGCTGTTACTCATTAGTGGAGCACAGTTTCACCTGGACTCATCTCTAATCATCAGAGCATTAAAACTTTCAAAAGGAAAACCTCATCCTTCTCTAAAGTGTAGGGAGCAGTGTCTGCTCATCCTTACACAGGAACCTTTCTCCTAAGTGGCAGCTGTCTGTTGTGCTTGTTGCATGTGTTCACCCATGGTTAACCTGGTATTTCTTCATGTGGTCAACAACTGCACGCATAAAGGAATTGCTGCCAGCCCTGAAGTGGCGTGGGAAATGTAGTGTTGTGAGGCCAGGCCCTGTGCTCATCCTCAGGACCTGCACATTGGAGGGAGAAAACCGACCTCTTTGACCTCCACGCAGTCCCTTCTCCCCAGCATACATTCACATGATTTAATAAAAATGTAATAAAAATTGAGAAAACAGCTGCTTCATTTGGGATTGTGAAGGATCAGAAGCATTCCGCATTAGAAACAAACACGATTCTTTTTTATTTGATGGCCAAGCTACGCAAAGAGTATTGGTTAATAATAAAATGACTTCAAGTGATAAAGGGACTCATTTTTGTCCAATCGATATATAGGTGCTTCGATTAAAATATTGATATTTTATAAACATCTTTTCTGTCCAAAAAGACTGCTGAATGGTAAATTCAGGAAACCTGGATTTTTTTTTCCTGTTACAGTTTTAAAAAGCTTTAAAATTAATCTGTTTTAAATTTTTCCTCATTTTATTTCAAGCCATTTTAAGAAGTCCATGTCTTCTGTAAGACTCTCTAACACTTTAGTGATCATAAAGGAGTGTGCGTTGGGCTGATTAAATTAAGGTGATTTTCACTGCTTGTTGGGCAGTTGCTTCATGTGTGATCCTTGTACTCACTCATGGCCTTGCTGTGGGAACTCCTCTGTGTTGTAACCTTGGGAGATTCTGAGCCTTCACTTCACTAAGGGAAGTGACAACAGGCTCCTAGGACCACATCAAAACAATTGCTTTTTTCCTGGAAATCTTTCGGTTTCATTCTATTTGTGATGGTTTCGGTGAACTGCTCCCCATAGTCCCGGGTATTTGAATCTTTGATGTCCAGTTGGAGGAACTGTCTGGGAAAGCTTAGGAGCTTTGGCCTTATTGGCGGAAGTATGTCACTGGCAGAGGGCTTTGCTCTCAGCTTGCTGCTCCAGCCACTATGGCTGCCTGCTGCTGTTTTCCCCAATGTGATGGTGACAGATTCCTGTCCCTCTGGAACCATAAATTCCAAACAAACTTTTTTCCATAAGTTGCTTTGGTTATGGTGTTTTATCACAGCATTAGAAAAATAACTAATATACCAGTTTTAGGCTAAAAATAATTTAAAAATAAAATATCACTCTTAGAAAACTGACAGTTAAATGAAAAACTGCTGTTTCCATCGACTACCTGATTATTTTTAAAGTCACTTGTGTCTTGTGCTCAGACATGAACCTCTAGAGATCAATCTTTTCAGACTCCACATTCTAGCAGTCTTCTGGATTGTGCTAATGTGTCTGGTCTGAGGGTGTCTTTTAAAAGGAGCCAAGTCGGGGCTGGAGAGATGGCTCAGTGGTTAAGAGCACTGGCTGCTATTTCAGAAGTCCTGATTTCAATTTACAGTAACCACATGGTGACTCATAAACATCCTTAGGTGTATCTGATGCTCTCTTCTGGATTAAGGACTTACATGCAAATAGAACAGTCATGTACATAAAAAAACAAACAAAAGGAGCCAGGTCTCTGTGATGCTTAACTTCATGTGCTACCTACCATAACTGGTCTCTAGGTTGACCACAAGTTGACAAAACACTGTTTCTGGGTGTGTTGGTGAAATTGTTTCTGGAGGCAATTAGCATATGATAAGGTGGCCAAGTCCTGATTCTCATCTTCACCTTCATACACACGCATCATCCACATTTGAGGGCCAGTGAAGAACGGAAGAGTGGAAGGAGGGTAAACTGTGTCTATGTGAGCTGAGATGTCAGATTTTCCCTGACATTGGATTCCACTGCTCACAATTCCTGGGCTTTTGGACAGCTGCCCTGGTTCTCAGGTCTCTGAACATGGTTCAGGTCACATCACTAAGATGTCTGGTTTATCAGTTTGCAGTAGACAGACTGGGACTTTCTTATCGATAACCACGGAAGTCATGCAGTCTCTGTCTCTCGGATTCTGTCTGTTTCTCTCTTTCTCTCTCTACCCACAGATGTATATATTTTATTGATTCTATTTCTCTGGAGAACCTCACCTAGTATTGTCTTGGGAAACTTGTTTTCAGATAATCTTGTTGGACTGTGGTCACAAAATTGTCTTGGGGGAAGGATTGACTGCTTTGGAAGCCAAGGAGATTAATGTTTTTTAAAGATAAAATTAGATAAATGTATTTCTAATGCAGACAAGCATTTTCTTAATTTTTTTTCTTTTCTATTTCCCTCCATTTCCCTTTTCCTTTCTTGTTCCTTCCCCTTATGGTTTCTTGAGGCGTAGTCTTATTCCTAGGCTGGCCCCAAACTTGGTAAGTAGATGAAAATGACCCTGGTTCTCCTGCTTCTGCCTCTCAAGTGCTGGGATCACAAGTGACCACCAGCAGACAAGGCTTCTGTGTCTGTAGGGAGGCTATCTTTCAAGGGACAGGTGAAGTGGGCATTGTGCAGAAGGAAGAAGCTCCTGGAATTTCTACTCTGGTTTGAGGAACTCAAAACTACTTTTCCTCCCAAACTCACAGTTCAGTAAAGTTTATCCAAAAGTTCAGAGGTTCTTGAGAAAATGAATGATTTCTTTATTTAGTAGAGGGGGCATGAATTGCTTAAGACTTCCAATAGAAATGGCTGAGCCTTGTTCAATTGTGTAGAAAGCAGGGGTTATAGTTCTACACAGTAGCTGCCCTTCATGGGCAGGAAGAGATTGCAGAAGAAATTCAGGTAATTACAGAGGCAAGCAGAGCCCTCTTCTAAGGACAGTCTCAGAGAGGACCAGCGGCCTGGAATAGCAAGGGTCCCTACAGAGAACTCTGTGTAGGCAGAATCCAAAAGCAATTGAAACAAGTTTGCAATAATGACTTTGGGGACCAGAGTGCCCTCTGAATTGAATAGGAGGGCCAGCATTACAGGGGTGACCTCTAATTTGCAATTAAAATGACTGTTGACTATGCAGATGCACCTGGGTTGCAGGATTGGGTAATGTGTGTGCTGTTCTGTGAATTTATCCTGGCCTCTGGATAGAGAAAAGGTTTCCTGTGCTCTGTGCAATCACATTAGTACGTGGCTGTTGTTTTCTTGATTGTTTATGTTCCTAGTTGAGAAAAGAGGGATTCAGTATTTAGAATCCAGCATCTGGGGACCAGTTCAAGAATAAAAAGGCAATGGCCATTGTTATTCAAACAAAGGTCATGAAAGAAGAATATGTCTTTGACCTGTGCATTTTATTGGCACCTTCTAGTATTAGCATTATAAGGTTGGTGATGTCCAGCAAAACATTTAGTAGGTAGGATCTTGGTAAGTGGCGGTGTTATTTCACAAAGATACATTGAGTTGTAGTTCACGATCTGATCTCAAGACTAGAGGTACTGTCCTGATTTGAATTTTAACTTGAAATTCATTAGTTAGATACAGCAGCAAAGCTGTTGTAGGGAATATAAGATGTTAAGAAAGAAAGATTCTCAAGTATTAAGAAACCATTTACCACAGATAGGAAGTAATTTATTTACGAAGCTCTTGGCACACTGAAGTAATGTGACGTGCCTGGAGCTCCAGTGATCAGAGAGCGTTGGGTTTGGGTTACTCCAGGAGCTTGAAGAATTCCTAGGTGCTTTTTAGGACTGAGAACTTCGTGTCTCTCTCCTATTCTCTTCTGCCAGTCACTTTGTAACTGGGACTCGGCTGTGTCTAACCCATAGCTCAATGCCTACCTGTTTACTAGATTCTAGAATATATGATGTCCCATGATACCGCAGCCACTTGAATGTGGCCATTTGGCTTTCAGAATGAGGTTAGTTCAAGTGGAGACATGATTCCAGGTTTAATTACATACCTTATTTCAGGCTTAGCATGGGGGAAAAAACCCTTTAAAATCTCATTAGTAATTTTTATATTCCAAATAATCATTCAGCTAATACTTTAGGTATATTGGGCTAATGAAAATTAAAATGAATTATTTTTATTTGTTTTTTCTTTTTCTAATGTGGTAACTAAGATTTTTAAACTTGCACATATGGTCCACATCATACTTCCATTGGCCAGCACTGGTTTAGAGGACCCTGGTGCCTCCTTAGGACTTTTCTATAGAGAATACATCATCAAAGTTGTTTGTCATAAGCAGGAATGAAGACCAAACCTTATACCATCTTAAGAGTGCTTCCTTGTTTGAGATCTGCCATCCTTCAGTGCGAGCGAGCTTACACTGAATACTCTCGGTAGCTGTAGTGGGTCTCCACAGGTGTTGGTGCATGCTCGAGTTTTTACCTTATTTATACCTTTCTCTTTATTTTGAATTTTTGACATATTATATTTCTTACACAATTTATCCTTTCTTCATTGTAGACAAAATATGCACAAGCCACCAATTTTATCTGACTACTTTGAAAACTTAACTGTTGCAAATTAGTGTGCACAGAGCACAATTACTAGTAAATAACCTCTAAAATCTGCTCTAAAAACAGACTTAACAGTTAAATAAAATAAAACAGGTATTATTATATTTAGTATTTCAATAATTCATATAGTATTGGAAAAACAAAATGAGAGAAAAATCAACTTTCACACTTGAATCAAGTGCCTTATATACAAACTATAAACCTGGATTTTTTTTTTTAATCTCTACACCTTGGTTTGGATCTGTGTATTTTCTTGGAGAAAGTATGTTTTTCAAATATGGCTCCCCATATCATATAATACACTATTCTCAGATTATATTCCATAAAACAAAAATGCATGTTATGTAGACCTCACATGATTCAAGTTTCTTTTGTCGTATATAACATTGCTTTGTCCACAGTCAGCACCTACTGACAATTATATAAAAAGCAAAGCTTTATCTAGGGAATGCCTGTTTGTTAAGTACATTGCCTTAGTTCCAAACAAATACAATAAAAGCACAGTGAAACAGAAGGAAAATCACAGAGTGCACCTTTGGTCAATATTTATCCTGCTATAATAATAAAAGAGAGAAGGTTTTGCATTAATTAAATGGTTTATAATTACTGGCTTTCAGTGATGGAGTGGAGTTAACAAAGTAAATTGATTCTTCCTGGTTCTAAGTTGTCAGGGAGTTATTGAAAGGAAACTGGTCCTATTTCTGTAGCAGAACTAATGTGAAAGGAGAACGGCAAATTAAATAAGATCAAGATGATTTAGCTAGCAGCTTCAGCCTTCCGAACAATTGCATGGAAGATGCAAATAACTGGAGGGCTTTGTGCTATTAGACAGAGTTCTGCTTTTCAACTTGGAATGGATACTGCCATGTGGCTGAGTAGGCATATTAATGAGATATTTTCAGTTGCTCATTTGTCTTCTGGTATCCCAGTCCTACAGATAAGAGTGATTAACACTGTACTCTACTCATGAGCAATAGAGGGGCAAGAGTGTTGATAAATTGAAATCGAAGCCCAGGCTATGAATTATTAGACCAGTAAATCAAAATCTGAGTTAACATTTTATTTTTCTTGAAGACCACCTTTGAAAATAATAGAAGGTTATTTTGAACCTCATTCAGCTTCCCATGGCTTCTCAGCTGTGACAGCAATTTCGTTCTCTGACATGGTGGAGGGTGAGACAGGAGGATGCAGTGAACCTCTGGTTTCATGCTGCTTATTGTTAAAGTCCCTCAATGTTGTTAAAACATCCCCAAATAGGCAGGACTTTTTGTTTGCTCTTTTTAGTGCTTTAAGTCACACCCCAGAATTATAAACAAGAAAGTAAACTGGGCCTGTTCGGGAAAAAGGAGGATGTGAAAATGTATGTCCTTACCTTTCTCCTGTGCTCCAGCCCCTCAGTAGTGGAGGGTTTTATTCATTCATTCACCAAGCACGTAGGCTGTACCGTAAGGGGGGGTAGAAACACTGTGTAAGGGAGATTCGAGAATAAGCCTAAAGGACAGTATTTTAGATACTTGATTTCAAATGGGCATGTTTAGTGTCACATCTCTAGTGCAACCCCAAGAACCACATTAGCAGGGCACTAGCTCTTTCTGTTGCCCTTAGACCTCAGACTGCAGGAACCCAGAGGTCTAAAGAGAAGTTACCCCTCTAGTGCAGTGTGGTGCAAATGTTATGAAAGTTAACCAACCAACCAACCAACCAACCAACCAACCACTTTTTAATTGAATTTAAAGCTACTCCATAAAATGGGGTGCCATCCCTGATACTGTAAATGAGTCCAAGAACCAGGGAGGTCATGGGCCCTAGAGAAAAAACTACTAGTATTTTCCTGTGAAATGAACATAGCGATACTATGACTCCTAATGACATATTGCTATACCCGTAGATCATTTACCTCTCAACAGAAAAACTTTTTGCAGCAGATAGTAATCAACATAGAGATCTACAACTGGGCAATATACTAAGAGTTAGAGACTTTGGAGCACTAAACCCTAAATGGGATGGATGTCTGTCCCATTTGAGGAAGAGGAGCTGGAAAGATTTTTTAAGAGCCAGAGGTAGTGGATGGCTTCAAGGAAACAGTGTTTTACAGGCACAAGGCTGATGCATATATAAACTCATGGAGGCTGAGAAAGCATGCATAAATCCCTGTACAAGTTCAAGCCAGACAAAATACCCGCAGCTATTTGCAATTACCAGCTGCTGGGATAATGAAAGCCAGTTTTCTTCAATGGAATGAGAATCCTGCCACACTCCAGGGCAGGCCTCGGCCTCATGCTCAGGAGTAGTTGGCCAGTACATACAGCACTCTATGGCCTCTCTCTCTCTCTCTCTCTCTCTCTCTCTCTCTTTCTCTCTCTCTCTCTCTCTCTCTCTCTCTCTGTGCGTGTGTGTGTGTGTGTGTGTGTGTGTTTTTCCCCAAGACAGGTTTTCTTTGTATAGCTCTGGCCATCCAGAACTCACTCTGTAGACCAGGCTGGCCTGCCTCTGCCTTTGCTCAAATTCTTTCTTCCAGGACTTGGCTCAAACTCAGGACCTTGTGCATGCTAGGCAAGTGCTCTACCACTGAGCTACATTCCAGCCCCTCTGTTTTTTTTTTTTTTTTTTTTTCTCAAAGAGAGAGAGAAAGAACATTAAGTTTATGGGTGGGTGGGTGTGTGAGTGTGGATCAGTGAAGAATTGAGAGGGGAGAATTATATGGTCAAATATACTGTATGGAAAATTTTAAACAATGAAGTATTCAATATCATTGATAATTATGGTTTCTCTGGCCCCTCAAAATAATATGGATTTCTTTTCGAGTATTATTTACTTTACTACCTTGAAACACTAGGTTAACTTCATAAAAATGTTTTTATTAACTATTAATGTTTTTACTTTTTAAATTATTTGTGTCTCTATGTGTGGGCATGTGCACACAAGTGTAGGCGGAGACTGCTCATTCGTTTCCCAGCTGCCCAGACCCAAAAAATCACACAGAAACTGTATTAATTACAATACTAATTGGCCAATAGCTTAGTTGTATTCCTTGCTAGTTCTTACATCTTGAATTAACCCATTTCTATCAGGATGTGGCCTACCAGTAAGGTTCCGTCCAGCATCTGTGTCCTTTGGCAGCTACATAGCATCTCTTTGACTCCGCCCACTCTCTTTCTTTATCTCTGTTTGGGTTTCCCACCTGGCTTCTCTCTGCTAAGCCATTGGCCAAAACAGTTTTATTCATCAACCAATAAAGCAGCACATATACAGGAGGACATCCCACATCTCCCGAGTGCATGGCCCACAGAAGCCAGAGATGTCAAATCTGGAGTTACAGTCAGTTGTGAGCTGCCTCACAGGGTTGCTGGTACTGAACTTCATCTGTAATCATTGAGCTACCCCTCTGGCTCCATGAAGAATGGTTTTAATCTTGACAGCATCCTTAACTTTTCGAGAGAAAAGAATAAAAATTTGTATTTGGAAGTGTAACTCTTCCACATTTCTGTTACTTCAAACAATTTATACAGTGTATGAAACTTTTGAAATTATTTTCCTTATTTTGTGTCTTCTCTCTCCCTGTGTGGTAGTTCATGTTCTTGAC
>PVIU01006583.1:0-100232 GCA_004026605.1 Ondatra zibethicus
GCAGACGCCATGCTTCTCCAGCACAAGATGGACACTGGTTAGACTCATGCCGGTAAGCCACAACTTAAGTGGCGATACACATTAATGGAGATGGGCTAAAATAATATGTGAGAGTTAGCCAATAAGGGGCTGGAGATAATGGGCCAGGCAGTATTTAAATGAATACAGTTTCCGTGTAATTATTTCGGGTACACACCGGGAGCCGGATGGCACAAGGGGCCCGGCGCCGGGAACGCAGCCCGAGCCCCTCATTACTACACTAGAGAAGCTAAATAACAAGGTGAACCCTAAGAAAAACATATATAGATCCACCTGGAAAGGGGAAATAGACAAGATCACCTGACAAAATTGGAAGCATGGTGGCAGGGAGAAGGGTGAGTGGAAGGGGAGGGGCAAGGAGAACTGGAGGGATGGGAAGAGTTCAGATGGAGGAAGGAAAGAGATAAGAGCAAGGAGGGATATTTTGATTGAGGGAGCCATTATGGGACTAGCAAGAAACCTGGCACTAGATTAATTCCCAGGAATCCACAAGGATGACTCCAGCTAAAACTCTAAGCAATAGAGGAGAGGCTACTCGAACTGGCCTTGCCCTGTAATCAGACTGATGAATATCTAAAATGTCACCATAGAACCTTCATCCAACAACTGCTGGAAACAGAGGCAGAGACCCTCAGTGGAGCAATGGGTTTCTTATTATTTCTATTTTAAACTTTATATATATATATATGATATATATAAATTGTTCATTGTCCTATGCATTATAATGGCATTTCCATACTGGCATACCTTATACTTGAAAATCTTCACACTTTACCTTCATATTCTCCCTGTTAAGCTAATTTTCTTTGCTTTTTTAGATGGTTTTGATTCTACTTTTACATCATACATACATACACACACACACACACACACACACACACACACACACAGTCTTAAGACTACACATAAAATCAAAGAACCACAAATGAACTGAAATAATACAATAGTAGTTCGTCTGAATCTGGCTTAATGCTTGACATTTAAACGAATTGTTTTAGAAGCTAACTTGGCACCATCAGGATAAAGAAGAAAATAGTATAATACCATTAATATTAAAATGAAAACTAAAATAAATGTCCATTGAAAAAGAAATTGATTATATACTTCAGCTACAGTTGCATTAATAATTTCTATCAAAGTTCAAGTGCCTATTTATTGTTAAAGTCAGCATAAAAAATAGTAGGTTTTATCTGGGCATTTATACATAGAAAAGAAAGTTTATGTGTAGCATATATATGTATGCTGTTTTTTTCTTATTTATCTCTCTTTTCTCAACTAGTCCACTCACTGATCTACTTTCATGCTGTGTATGCCATTATCCTCTCTTCATTACTTCCCATTCCTTTAGATCTCTTCCTCCTTCTTTCATGGCCTACAAACATAAATAAAATATAGGTAAAATGTAAATTCATATTTTGAATGAGGTAATTGTCTTTCTGAGACTGGCTTATTTTGCTTCACAATGATCTCCAGCAATTTTCCTTCAAAATTCATGATTTCATTTCTCCTTACAGCTGGATAAAATTGCATTGTGTATATGTACCACATTTTCTTTCTCCATTCTTATGTTGACGGACATCTCGGCTGCTCCATAACTCAGCAATTGAAAAGTGTAGCTATAAACAGGGAAGTGTAAGTACCTCTTCATTTTGCTGTCTTATGAGAAATGTTAGCCTTGTATTATAGGAAGTATATCACACTTTTGGAAATACTCTCATCTCATTTTATCCTCACAAGAAACTCATGACTCTGATAATATCTTACTTCTGTAGATGGAGAAAACTAAATTCCACAGAAATGAAGTAGCTTATCCAAGTTATGAGGAAGAGGTGAAAAACTGGAAAATGAGAACATTTTTGAGCACTAGAAGAAAATTAGGCATAGAGGCCATGTATTTATTCTGTAATTAGTCCAGGCTAGTACTTGTTGTTGGGAGGAATGTGGCAGAGGTAGAGGTTAGGGGGAAGAGATGGTGGAGACAGAGGGAGCGTTTTAGGATAACAGTGGCAGAAATAAAGTCAAGTAATAGCAAAGGATATGTTCTGTATTAAGCTTCTTGATGGGCTAGATACTACTGACTCACTCAGCCAAGAGCATTCTTTTGCATATTTACTGCATTTAAAATAATCATTTAGTGTATGTATTTTCTTGGGAACCATGCAAACAATGTAGAGACCACGTCTATCTTCTCATCATTGTATTCTTCATCCCTAAGAAAGTGTCTCATAGATCGTAAGTTTCCTAATGAGAACTATTTAGTTCATTAGGAAAATGAGATAAATAAAGATACCAAATCTGCCAAAATCTTACAGGTAATCTTTAGATTGAAAAGCTGGAATCAAAAGCTGCAGGAAAATTGAGCAAGGGGACTTAGAGAAACCTGTAAGTAAACTAGAAATTTACTTCTCTGCTGGCTGGGTTGGAAGACATTACTGACTGGCCAGAGACTGCAGCCTCCCTATAGCTGAGCAGCTTATCTCAATAGCTTGGCAAAAATGGAGCTCCCTCCCTACTGCAGAGCTTCCTGCTCTGCTCTGCCCTTATCTGGAGGATGTCCCTGGACCTGGGGGACCACCCTTGTTTGAAAGCTGCCTCTAAACCAGTTGCCTGATTCATCTTTAGCTTGACCTTTGGCACAGATTCCTGCTGAACAGACTTATATTAGGGACTCTGCCACAGGACATGACTGCCACATGCCAAGCCTTGTGATAGGAGCGTGCCACTTAATGCAAATTAGGGTTTGTCCCTGGGCTCCCCAGTCTTATATATTCCTTATACTCTGGAATAAAATTGAGCTGATTTACCAACATCTGTCTCCTGGATGGCTGTCTCCATTCTTACTCAAGGGCTGCCAAAGATTCTGTCACCCCGTCTGTGTCCTCTTTGGCCCGTGGCTACCGGGCACAAAGGGAAAAAGGACCCCTACATGACCCTTTCCTTCACTGTAGTTTCTTCTCCTATCTCTTCAATCATTTCGTGTCATTTTTCAGATTTTATTGGTAACTTTCATTAACACAATTTAGAGATTTAATTCTTGTCCTTGTATCAGCTGAGCATTCCTCATGAGCAACAGTTTCTAAAAAGAGGCTTTTAAATGTCCTGTGTCAGTTTTCTCATAACTAGGCGTTTGTGGTATTTTTTCTCTTTGAAATGTAGATATGTTATGTTGCAAGCCATTTGGTATGCGTTCTTCATATTCTAGGGAACTTAACCTGTGCCCTGAGAGATTCCCTCATTCATATGATAAATAAAAGGGGCATAATATATTAGCACATACACATGCATGCTCGTGCACATGGGTGTGTGCAAATGTACACACACACACTTTCATTTTGGTGCAGGAATGATTCCGTAAGGAAAGCCCATAACAACACATAAGGCAATGCAGCTCATATGAAAATTCCTATTCTAAAACACTCAAGTTGCACAATTAATTAACAGTTACTCATACTTTAGGAAGCCATGATACATACTAAAAAGAAAAAAAATCAGCTGAAGGTAAAATGGTATTACATATGGCTAATACATTGATACATTAATAAAAATCACAAATATTATCCAACTATGAATACTGTGATCTACAAGAATGACCGAATGGACAAGGTATGCCTCACGAGGACTAGTGACATGAATGTCATCGGAGTAACCAGCCGCTCTCTGCGCGGATTCAAGGCACGGTTTTGGAGTCAACAACCTGTGGCTTGACAAGTCATAGCTCTGAGGGAAAAGTCTACTACTATTACTCTGCTAGTGGGACACAGTATTAAACTGATTGCTAACGACTTCCCATTATGCCCGCAGCAATACTAGTGCATACCTCAAATATCACGAGAGAAGCTTGTTTATGCAGATGATTGCAATTAATACCGAAATCCAAGGCGCAGTGAATAAATGACAGCGGAATGCTCAGCCCTAAAGGGGACGTTCTTGTCATCCCCCTTTCTCCCAAGGCTTCCAGGTTACAATACGGCAGTTGCACATAGGAACTCATGGTGGTTGTCAGAGAATGTACACAGCCATCAAAGCTCAAGCCTGAAAAACTACCAGCATGGAGAGGGGAAGGTTAGAATGAAGTCCAACCTCCAGCTAAGGAGCTATTGGGAACTGATGGCTACTGGGAGAGGGAGAATTAGTTTTCTTTGAGGGCACAGCATCTGGTAGGTATAAAATGCTCCAGAGGATAAGCACAAGCCCAAGAGTATATAGGCAACACTAATTCCCCTCAGGGAGTTCTCAAAGAAAATGAATGAGGGCACGAAGTTAGGTGGGTATGGATGAAGAGGGAGGTGGATCTGAGAGGAGGAGGTAGGAGATAGAGGAACATGTTCAAAATGCAAGGTATGAAATTCTCAAATAATTCATAAAAAAATAAAATTAAAAATAAAATATTCTCAATTCAAAATTTTTAAAAAGGAAAATCCTACTGGCTGCCATGAATGGCAGGAGAAGTAATTTCAGAGAGCTAATCGGATATTGCTGGTGTTTGCATGACCTCACTCACTGCTACTTTGAAAACTATGTCAGTAGGCAGCCAAGGCTCAGAGCAGCAAAACAATTAGTAACTCTTGCTTTCGCAAGTTCAATGGGAACAGCAAGTTGGACCATACTAATATAGACAGAAACTTTAGATCAGTGGTTAGTTCCATCTCTATTTTAAAAGTGCAACAGATGTGCTCCTGTACCAGAGGTAGAGAGAGATGCATGGCACATATGGTTCCAAACTGTTTCTCCCGAGAAGCACAAAGGTTAATCTCACCACTGCTTGCAGAGAAGACAAAAAATGCAATAGGTATTTTAGGGAAAAAAAAGAAGTTAATTTCTGGACACAGTGTCTTACAGGTATCTTTTAGGCATCTAAGTAGAAGCTTTGAGTCAGCTGGTAGGTATACATGTCTAAACTTTTAAAGAATTGATTGGCATATAGAATGAATTGAATATCTCCATTACCAACTGTAATAGAGAGGCAGCTCAAAAAAAAGTTCACAAACAATTTGATGCTTTTAATTATGTATTTAATACATACTTTCCACTTTTATTTAGATTATAAATTTTTTGTTTCTTTTATTTTTAAAACAATCTTATTTTACATACCAACCCCAGTTCCCTCTCCCTTCCATCCTCCCACTACTTCATCTTCTCCCCATCCCACCCCTCACCCACTCCTCAGAAATGGTGAGACCTCCCATGCGGAATCAACAAAGTCTGTCACATCACTTGAGGCAGGACCAAGGTCCTCCCCGCTATATCTAGACTGAGCAAGGTATCCCTCCATAGGGAATGGGTTCCAAAGAGCAAGTTCATGCACCAGGGATAAATACTGGTTCCAATGCTAGTGGCCCCACAAGTTCTAAGAAAGCACTGTATTAGGAAAGATAAAAACCTGTACAATTGTATTGGCAATGGTGAAATTTCACACTATTCAAGCTGTGAAGGAATGTAGAAGACTAAAAGACAAGAAGCATATTATGGCATTGATATATTTAAGGACAGATAGTGTTCAAAATATGCATTGGAGTCCATGTACATATAGATATTGGAGGCTTGCATTTTGGGTGCAGGTATCATGTGGCCAAAATGTTTATTAAAATCAACAACAATTTTAATGAGCCAAATGATTAATGTTTACTTTATTCAACATTCAAATAATTACAGAATGTACCTAATTTTGACATGAATATACACAGGGGTAGAATCAGAAATTAATTTACTACAAACCATTGACTAAGAGTGACCCAGAGTGAATGAAAGATATACCCTGATTTAGAGTTCTGGTTCTTCACCAGAATGAGAAGATGCTATCAAATGATATATTCATTTCCCCCGAAGCAGGCGCACAATCTCTATAAATGTACTAGCTATGCTTGGATTAGAAAGCTGCTGCCATTCCTTGTGTTTTTGTTTTCTTGTCATGTTCTTTGGTTCTGGTAAAGTCTTTGCAAAATTTGTTTCTCACACAAGTTGGAAAGAAACCAAGAAAGATTCTCATCATGGCTAACGACGTCACAGAGAGGCGGTGCTTCCCAAGGTTGGCCCACAGAAAAGAGAATTTGGAGGAACCGAGTGAAGGTGCCTCTATCCAGTAATCCACAAACAAAGCCCCATAGAGACATCACTTAGATAGTCACCTCATTAATGTGCAGTAAGAACTGCAGAGATGAAGCTCCAGAAACCGCGGAGAGTCGTAAAGGCAGCAGATGGGAGAAAGTCGTGTGACGGGGGCATTGTGATGGGGAGCATGGCTGCCCTCCCAGAGGAAATAAACATGATTCTATAGTCACCTTGAATTAGGGAAGCTTCTAGTCTGTGAGCAAAAGAAGCCGCAGATGTAGAACGAAATGGAGGCTTTGGCAGTATAAAGCGGTGTAAGCTTGAAATAGCCTGTTACTTCCCCAAAGTTAAACACGTAACACAGTATATGACATAGAAACCCTGTTCTAGGCATTTGCCTAAGAAAAATGGAAGACTACGTCCCTTCAAAGACGGCGCACACATTCCACGAATGTTTTATTTGTAATCATCCCAAAATTTAAAAAAATTCAACCCTCTGGAACACACGAATAACCAAAGTGCATGATATCTGTAGAATGAAATACTATTAAGTAAGGAAAATGGAACCAACAACAGCACAGATTTATTTTCACAGATAATGAGGTTGAGTAATATAAACTGGAAATTAAAAAAAAATACACACTGAGTGATTGTAGTCAAAAAATTCAAGAAAAACCAACAAAGCTGACAGTGGTTGACTGCTACGGATGGATGTGCGGAGAGAAAAGAAAGCTTGTAAAAGAGCATAAGGAAACATTGGAGAACGATGGACATGGTTGTTATCTTCACTGTGGTGACAGGGATGGAGGTGTGGATGTCAAAATCTATTGCACTTATGTGCAATTTACTGCATGTATCAATCATATCTCCATAAAGCTATTACAACACAAAAAATACTTGACATAGCAATCTTGCTTTTGTTTGGCTTAAAAGGGAAGATTTTAAAAACAAAATTACTCCACATAACTAAAATATCATGAAGGATAGAAGCAGAAACTGGAACAATTTAGAAAAAAAGTCATTTTGTTTCCTTTTTTACTCTCTCTCTCTCTCCCTCCCATCTTTTAGCTCTCACCTACAGCAACTTTTCCTAATGAAATTTCACATGTGTCTGCTTCTGCCACATTTTACATTTAGTAACAGTGCAAGTATTAACAATGTATTTTGGGTTTATGTCTCTTGTCTCCCCTACATCACAAGGACATCAATAAAGAATTTAAGAAAGCCCAATCAATTCTACTTTTCTATTTTATTTAGTTTTTCTGCAGAAACAGACTTAACCATGGTACTTAATTTTGATCTCAGAAATTGATTTTTCTCCTCTGTTTTGTGCTGCTTGCTTAGGGAAACAAGGTTTTCGCAGGCTATTCTCTGGACTATCCATCTCATCAGCCTTTGGCAGGCAAACTACTCTAGAGATCCAGGGGATGCTGCACACTGTCCTTCTTTACTGGATGCAAGCAAAACAGTAAATTTTTTAATTTGGAAAGAAAATATATAAACATGGCCAAGGATCATATATGTATCAACACATATTAAACTTTTATCACACTTTTATCGAGCATTTAAAAGACTATAACCACCTTTGGGAATACAGCAGAAGGCTTAACAGTAGATCTAAATTAGCATTTCACATGTGGTACCATTTGGGGATGCAACTACATCACATAGGAAGGTCTTTTCTGATGAGAAAGGGCTGCTGCAGATTCAGGCACAGACAACCTGAAATGATCAATTTGTTTCCTTTCGCCACAGCTCAAATTACAGTTTTGTCTCTGCAACATTGAGCTCCTTCCAGCACATCCATTAAGGCAACTTGGCTCATGGTGAGGTTGTCTGTGAGAACTAATGTCTATGAGAATGAACAGAACCATTGCCAAAGGAACGTGGAACACTGGGTTCTGAGCAGAGGTCTTTTGTCCTAACACAGTAGCTCACAAAAACCTGAGTGACCAATCCACTGCCAAATCTCCAGGCATTTCCTCAGCGTATTCCCTGAAGCCACATAAGCTATTGTTTCTTTTTTAATGTGTATAGGTGTTTTCCCTGCATGTGTCGGTAGACTTCATGCATGCCTGGTGCCCTCAGAGGACAGAAGAAGGCATCGAATCCCTTGAGACTAGAGTTACACACAGTTATGAACTATCACATGGGTGGTGGGAATTGAACCCCGGTCCTTTAGAAGAGCAGGAGGTGCTAACTGCTGAGCCATTCTCCAGTCTCTCACATTTCTAATATGTTAATTTAGAAGCTTTAATAATTACCTGCCAGATACAAGAACCTAAGTAAAAAATGCATAATATTAGGGTAGATTTAGCCCAGATGTAGGATGTAGGAATCATGATTTTCCAGGCAGAACCTTAAAGGTATGGTACTTTTTGTAGGAATGTTCTGAGAGATTCATATAACTCTTTGCGATCAAGAACAGCATTATCAATTTGATATATGCTAAATGTTTGAAAGTTAGCCACAATTTTGCTAAGCACAGAGCTACCTTTATCCCTATAGTACGAATCACCAACTAGTCCTTGCTTTGGTCCTTGTACTTTGAATTTACCCTGTCCACTCCTTCTTCACACCTCATGCTTCACTATAATTACAGCACAGACTTGTGGAATATTAGTGTAAGATGTGTTACATTCATTTATGCTCCAGAACATTTGTTTAATGATGCAAAGATGTGCTTCATACTTTTATGGTGAATTTGTTTAACTCTGTAAAACTGTGTTACTTCGCCTGTCTAAAACATTTGATTGGTCAAAAACAGAATGGTCAATAGCAAGGGGGAGAGGGATAGGTGGGGCTGCCAGGCAGAGAGAATAAAGAGGAGACATCCAGGCTCAAGAGAGAAAAAAGAGGAGCAAGAAAAGAAGGAGAGGAAGATGCCAGGGGCCAGGAACACAACCAGCCACACAGCCAGCCATGGAGTAAGAAGGAAAGAAAGATATATATAATAGAGAAAGGTAAAAGGCCCAAAGGCAAAATGTAGTTAAAGAGCGATGACAGGATAATTTAAGTTAGAAAAGCTGGCTAGAAACAAATCTCCATGTGTTTATTTGGGAGCTGGATGATAAGCCTCCAAAGAGTAAAAACAAACAGACAAACAACTACATAGACTTCTCTTTCCAAAACATTCATTCTGCCACTCAGCCACATCCTTCAATATTCACTAGTGTGGCTTTTTTTCCAATGAGCTTATCCTTCTGACTGCTGTCTTCTTACTTTTCAGTATTGTACTTATCAGAACATAGCCATTTCACTTATTTCTTTCTTCCTTCACCATGCTCATTAGAGAACAAGTATTTTTGTTAATGTTGTGTGGTTTGATTCCCTGATTGCTGCAGGGCTGAGCATGGGACCCTGGATGTCAGCATGCTAAGCTAGCACTCTTACCCTGAACCACATCCCCAGCATCAGAGCAGAAGGTTTAGATTCTGGAGACGTTTGCTTTTCTCATTTATTTGTGAGAAGAAGCATGTGCTCATACATATTTGGAAAGGGAAACGAAATGATTTTAACTACTTATTGGAAGTTGGTATGAAAAACTTGAAGGCAAAGTCAGCATTGCAGCATAACTCCTTGTTTGTAAATTTAACTGGAATGTGTGCTGATAACCAGAACCTTCCTATAATTTCATCCGAACTTGCTTTGTAGAGCAAAACAATTCACTTCAATAGGCAATAATTCTAAGCTTGCAAATAGATAGAAGGTACACAATGCACATGACACCTAACGCCTCACCCTTCCAAGGCTTCTGGTCTTGTGGAGGAAATATGGGACCTGATTAGAGTAGACTCTGGGAAACAGTGAGTCCATCGCTTCTTCATTCCCTCATGTAACGAAGCATTGCCTCCATGTGCACAGGGTTTAAGCATAGGTACAGGAAGGAAGTCTAGAATAAATAAAGCTTAGTCCCAACCTGTGTCTAGAAGAAGAGAAAAATATAGCACATTGCAAGAAAAACATCCACCATAGAATTAAAAAAAAATGTTGATGAATGGAACAGAGTATAGTAAAATTGGGTGAAAAAATACAAGGGCTTGAGAGCTCACAAGAGGGGAAAAGACTAAAAATATGTGTTACAAAGTGCTAATGTGAACATAACCAAATGACAAACTGTATAACAGAGACAATAAAATGCTATTGCCTATCACTTGAAACCCACTGGGGATTTTAGCGAGCTTTCATGCAGAAAGGAGCATATGCCGAGGCTCATATTTCTCTCGGCTCTCCCCGAAAGAGCACTGAGTATTAAACAAACCACAACTCTGGATGAGGCTCCCAGCTGTTCTCCAGAACAATTCTGTAACCTCTGTTTCATTCTCCACCTCGAGGTTTTTAAAACAAAGGAGCCAGTCTGATATTAATCATCTAAAGGTTAAATTTATAACTAAGTTCATGCAAAATTTACTAAATGGAATAAATACCGCAGATGTAAAATGTTACATTTTATAACAGGGATTATCTCTCACACATACAGGTAAAAAAGAATGTTCATCTCATTTTTTCCTGGTTATTCAAAGTTGATTATTTAAATTATTGCAAAGCATTAAAATATACAACAATTTAAAAAAATTCTGCATTCTTTTCTACAAGATACAAAACTGATACATTCTATTTCTTTGTAAGAACATATATGATGTAGATTAGATATAAATAGTGAACATGCAGTACGGGCTGATTAGAATTACCATTAGAATTAGAGAATATTTTACTTCTTGTGAGAAACTAGACTACAGTTCAACAGTCTGCAAATATATGTTACTCCATCTCATAATATAGAACCTAATCTAAGTAGTACTGTGATCAAAATAAGTATACAAAATCAATATTCATATTTTAAATTATTCTTTATAATTAAATTGGGAGGGGAATGAAAGGGTAGTTAAAGATGGGGAAATGGGGATCAATAGCTAATATAAGGGTCTTTTGAAAAACCATATGGAAATCCACTACTTCAGAAGCCTTCTAATACATATATTATATAATATATATAATATTATATATTTCATATATATACATATGAAAGAAATTTACATGGCAATCATCAGTCTCACCAGCTATGAATCCTGACACTCATAACATACAAGATATACTAACGCAAGAGTAGAGTAGCACAGATATTATGAGAGTAACCGATCTCTTTTTGGTTGATTTAGGGTCTGCTTCATGAGATAGAATCCACATCTGACACTGTTAATGAGGCCAATAACCTGAGGCTTGATAGGTCATAGGCTCCTAGACTCTGGCAGTATCATCTGCTCCCAAACTACTCTACTGTCTCCTTCTCCTTCACTTCCTCCTCCCTCTCTTTTATCACATGATTTTATTACAATGTAATTTCTATTACAATGAATATTAGAAAATATTTCTGAAAACCAAGTATTGGGTACAGACTTGTCAAACTTAATTTTTTGAAATATTTATTTACTATGTATACAGTGTTCTATCTGCATGTATGTCTGAAGAGGGAGCTAGATCTCATTATAGGTGAGCCACAATGTGGTTGCTGGGAACTGAACTCAGGACCTCTGGAAGTCAGTGCTCTTACCCTCTGAGCCATATCTCCAGCCCCTCAAATTTAGTGTTTTAACTTGACATATTAAGTTATATGTGTTTTCCATGTGGAAGAAGATACCTTAAAGTGATTATACATTGTAAAATAAATAAATCTAGTTAGATCATATGTGGACCACATGACATGGTTATTTCTGTGATAACACTCACCATCCCAGCATTAGTTCATCATATAGTATATAATAATAATTAACTATAATCACCTTGTCATATAGTATGTCTTGAAATTATTTTTGCTATCAAACTATGATTTTTCTACCCATTAACCAGTATCTCCAAAGATTCTATCTCCCTCAACTACCTCAGGCAATTATATGCACCACCTTGTACCCTATTTCTATTGGAGTAAGTTTTTCATATTTTGTAGAAATGCTTCTGGCATTTGGGATTAGAGGTGTATGCCACCACTTATTGTCTCTATTGAAAATGGCCATTGTCTCTTTGAAAATGGCCTCCTTAGCATGTATCTCACAGTATCTCACTGTAGCTTCGACTTATATTTATTTAATTATAAAATATTAATCCTACAAATCAATGAGCATGGGGATTTTTTTTCCACCTTCTGAGGTCACCTTCAAATCCTTTCTTGTCTTTCTCTTGATTCATTAAAGTTATCTACATATGTGTGTGTGTTCTTTTCTGAAGCTAATATGAAAGGTACTGTTTCTCTGATTTCCTTATCAATCTGTAATTTGTATCTAGAAAGGCTACAATTTTTGTGTTTTAATTTTATATCCTGTCACTTTGCCAAAAGAATTTACCAGTCATAGATGTTTCCTGGTGGAATCTTTAGGGTCTTTTCTGTGAAAATCATATCATCTGCAAGCAAAGATACTAGGACTTCTTTTCTTTCTTATTTGTAGTCCCTTGAACTCCTTCAGTTATTTCATTGCTCTTGCAAATACTTTAAATATTATATTGGATATGTATGAAGAGATTACGCATATCAAGGTATTTCAAGTACCTGTTGGTTATTTGGCAAATGCTTATTTGAGAAATATTTATTCGACCCTGTCTACTTTAAATTTAATTACTTGCATTCTTGATGTTCAGTTATTTGAGTTGCTTAGCAATTTTACTGCTGACTTTTCAACCTTTTATCAAGAAGCATAATTTGAAGAGAGTGCTTGCGTTCTATAAGTTAACTCTTTTGTTTCTTTTCAGCAAGAAGCTTTCCAGTTTGATATAGTTCTATTTCTCAGCTCTTGCCTTTGCTCTCTGTATTCAAACCATCATTACCCTGACTAGTGTCATAGATAATTTCCTTTGTGTTTTCTTCTAGTAGTTTTGCAATATGTAGTAGGTTTGGAGAATTGCATTTACATCTTTAAGTCATTGGGAGTTGCTGTTGTTTTTATAGTTTCAGATGGGAATATAATTTTATTCTTTTTCATTTGCCTGTCTAATGTTCCTAATAACATTTATCGAAGAGAATGTTCTTGGCACATTTGGGGGGAAATGTGCTAGTTATAAATGTGTGAATTTATTTTTGGTTTGTCTATTCTGTAGCATTGATCTGTATATGTGTGCTTTGCGCCAGTATTATATTGTTTTGGTTACGAGGACAGTGCAGTATATTTTGGGGTCTGATATTATGATGCAACCGGCTTTATTGTTTTTATTCAAAATTGCTTTGGCTTCAGGGTTTTGTGTATGGTACACAAATGTTAGTTTTGTTTTATTTCTTTTTGTGTGGAAAAGAACATTTGTATTCTGATAGAGATTGTATTAAGCCTTTGTCAGTCAGAATATATTAATTGTGCCTGAATGAGGGCTCAGTTGTTAAAAACACTAGCCACAAAGCCTGAGCTCCTGAGCTGCACACTATAACCTATGTGTAAATCCATACGTTGTGGCGTGCATCTGTCATCCCAGCATTCCTAGAGCAAAACAAGATGGATGATGTAGACAAGAGAACACCTGGAACCTCGAGGGCCGTCTAGGCTAGAGGAAACAACACTGTGGCAGAAATAAGAGACCCCTTCTACAAGGTAGAAGGAGAGAATGAACTCTTAGCAGCTGCCCTTTGACCTCTTTCTCCATATCATATTCACTCTCTCCAATGAGCAATCAATACTACTAATAATACAAAATAGAAAAGGGAATACCATAACAATATATACCTTCTTGATCCCTGGACCCATAATTTCTCTCTATCTCTTTGTGGTTTTTTTAAATGACTTTCTCTGATCTTTGGCTTTCAGTGTACATCATTTACCTTCTTTGTTTAATGGATTCCAAAATTTCTTGTTTTCGTGTTGCTATTGTAAATGAGATTGTTCTCTTGATTTCTTTTTCACTTAATTTGTTGGTGGCACACAGGAATGCCATTGGTTTCTGGGTGTTGACATCTTGTAACTCTATTGAATTAATTTTAACAATATTTTGCTGGAATCTTAAGGGTTCTTCTGTATGAGCTGAATCATTTACAAATGGAAGCCCTTAATATCTTCTTTTCCAATGTGGAGACCATTGACTTCTCTCTCTTGACTAATTACTGCAATTAGGCTTCCCATTGCCACAGTGAAAGTAAGTGGGGATGATGGACACCCTTGTTTTTGCTATGCATCTTGAATGAAATTTTCCAGTTTTTCTCTGTTGGCTGCAATGTTATGTGCGAGTCTATCAAACCTGGTTCTACTATGAGGATGCCTACTGCTATATTTAATTTGTTCAGAGATTTCACCATGAAAAGATTTAAATTTAGTCCAGTGTTCCTTATGAAGCGATTGAAATGACAATCCGGATGATAGTGTTCATTCTGTGATTATGCTGTGCTCACTGATGTGATGGCCTCTGAATAATCCATATATTCATGGGAGGAACACCTTTTTGTCAGTGTTAATCTTTTCAGTGAGCCCTGAGTTTGGTTTGCTAGGATTTTGTTGATGTTTTTAAAGAAAATTTATGAGGACAGAAAGTGGCTATTTTATGGTTTTATTTTCAAATAAACCTATTAGTACATGTGTAATGCTTGGTCAACATCAATAGAAATATATAATGACTGAATATTATATAAATAATCCATATAATTATGCTTTATTTTATCCGCATAATAACTTGTGATGTAACGTCTGTTACCTCTATTTCATAAGGCAGGAAAATGAAGAGAAACTGAGTCATTTAAGTTCATAGCACCAGTAGATGGCAGAGTCGTGAACTGAGCATCTATAGGAACTGCGCTGCTCATGACTTCTTAGTTAGGTGAAATGACTATAACTTGATCTTCCTGCAGTTTCAACTTTGTGAGTATTGTGTTTTGAATAAACCTCTTAATACCCTCTTGGGTTTGCATTCCGTCATTACATGGTTAATTTGTAGTCTTTCGGGATTGTCCAGATCAGACTGGGCATGGCTGTGGGGAACTGTGTTGATTGTTGGTTAATATGTGTGGTCCCAGCCCGCTGAAGGTAGTGCCACACTGTGGCAAGTAGATGGTCTTAGAAGGTAAAAAGAAAATTGGCTGGGCATGCGCCAGGGAAGCAAGGCAGTAAACCCTACTCCTC
The DNA here is from genome assembly GCA_004026605.1 of Ondatra zibethicus. NCBI lineage: Eukaryota > Metazoa > Chordata > Mammalia > Rodentia > Cricetidae > Ondatra > Ondatra zibethicus. The sequence goes on from PVIU01006583.1 coordinate 15,171, forward strand.
CAGGGTTTCTGCTTCAGTTCCTGTCCTAACTTCCCTCAGTGATGTATTTTGACCAAAAAAAATGTAAGCCAGATAAATATTTTCCTCTGAAGAATTGTTTCTGTCCAACAGAAAGTAAACAAGAAGACCCGTCTCTAAGACTGGTATTAGCCATTTTATTGGATTTGCCTGCCAGTTCTTGTACCAGTACTGAACATTTTAATTTGTTGACGTTTCATAATGCTTTGAACAAATAGTAGAGCAAGAGCTCATTCACTGTTCTGCCTTCTAGCAAATGACACTGCATTTAGCTTGTTTGATAAACACATTTAATAATTATATTTGCTCTTTACTTTTTGATCTTCAGGTATGATATTCTATAGTGATATACTTCTAATTAAACCATCTGATCCTTTAAGTAACTATAAATACTGTTGGACACCTTTAATGGTGGATCTGTTCATCTTTATTTATGAATACAACCAGTTCAGTACTATTTTTGTGACTATTACCTTTAATATTTGGGTCAAATAAGCATCACTTAAGAGCAAGCAAAATGAATAAATTATAAGTAGTACTTAGAAGATGCTTTAGAGACAGCAGCCTAAAACTAAAGTCCTAACTTAGCGGATTCATCAAGTTAGCACAGGTGTGGATGACTAATCTCAAATCCATTCTCTTAGGTAGTGTCCTTATTATTTATATAAGGAAAATTGTTACTATATTTGGTTGATAAATGCATCCATGAATTATATACCTTTGAACACTATTATGTCAAACAGCAATAAATACCCTTAGGGTAGTCATTTATTAAATATTCACATGAATATAATTTATGCCTCACGACATCCTAGTTTAACTGTTCCAGAACTTTCAGACAGTTTGTATAGCTTGTTGGCCACCTCCATGGTGCTAATGTTACACTGGGAAGCAAGCAGCACATCTCCTGAATTTGTAATTCAAATCAGGTACCATGATTTCCCTGGCTTCACTTGGAAAATAAAATCAAATGCCCTGTTTCATTGAACTCGTCTATGAGAAATTCATTGGGCATTTTCGCAAGAAGCAGCATTTACACTATTTTGCAATCAATTTGTCCTGAAGGCAAATAACTGATTGAATAACTCCAAGGAATGTCTTTCAGTTCTAATCCTGAAAGCTCATAACCATATTCAAATTACTATTACTCTGTTATGAAGAATGTGAACATTAGCAAAATTTTAGCCATTCAAATGTTTAAACCCCAAGTTATGGAGTGATAGCCATTAATTGGTGAGTGTATCTTCTTCCAAGACTAGATTATGTAGTATGAATATACTGTCTCTCTCCTTTTATCATTCCACTGTAATTTCAAAGCATATATTATCAACATTTCATAGGTGAAACGGAGACCCTAAAATTTATGTCCACTGACTAATGTCACACAGGAAGTAGTTCCTTAACTGCAATGCAAATAAAGCTTATTTTTTAAATCATCAGTTATATCTTGTATACATGTATGCCTCTTGAGTAAACCAACTGCAAAAGTATTATGTGAAGCAATAGACTTTCTCAGAAAATTTTAAATTCTGCTTTTAAATAATCTTAAACAAATGGCCAGAAATGAGAAAAAATGATTAACTTGTCAGTCTTGCATAAGCAGTATTCCAAAAATATTAGGAAAATTGATTTGAAAATACTCTGAAATTCATATTGATAGGACTTTGTAGATTGGAAAATAGTTGAGAGTAAGCATTGGGTGAGAGTTTCAAAGTAATTTAAAAAGTGAAGAAGCTAAGGCTAAAAGTTAATTGAAGAGGCTCAACACATCTCAATTGAATCAATCTAGCCTGAATGTCTTTATTTTAGGTGAAGAAGGTCCCAGCTCATCGCTGTTCTCTAATAGATAGAGCTGTAGGTTCTGGGATGCCAGCACCGCATTTTCTTTATCACTGTATCTCTGGTACACAGCACGCCTGCCACATAACAACCCTCCAGGAAACGGCTGGATACATTATTGAGGAAATGAATTTCTGTCTTTTAGAGCAGTCAGTTTGGATGACATAGAAAAGTCAGTTCGGAAGACAGAAAAAGGCACTACAGACACAGACAGCCATATCTTTGGCCCAATTCTGTTACTAATTGTCATCAGCGTTTCAGTGGATTCTACCCTATGCCTGTTTTCTCGACTGTGAAATGAACAAGCAGTGCTAAATAAACACACGGGGATGCATTAATGGTATGATCATTGTAATTCAATAATGGGCAATTAATAATCTCAGCTTTTCTAGCAAAGCCTTCTCACCAACCAAAAGAGCAAAGCTCTAATTCATCAAACGAGCTCTAGGTGGTAGGGGATTCTAACCTCCAATTAAAGAAACAAGCAAGCTGCCTGGAAAGCAATACAAGAGGCAAGTATTTTTCCCGTAAATACACAATAGTGAAAATGAGCATGTAGAAGAGGTAGAATTAATTAATCCATATACTTAAAGGTAGGATTTTTAAAAAGATTTTTGTTAATTACTACATATGTTTTGAGGGAGTTGCAAGAGTGCGGGTAAGTGGCACCTCACACCAGAGGCTTCAGATTCCCATAGATAGGGAGCTAACAGAAGTTTTGAGCCACCTAACTTGGGTGATGGGAATGGATAAAGTCCTCTGGAAGAGCAGCACAGACCCTTAACCACTGAACCATCTCTCCAGCCCCTCATTCATAGGATTTTAAATATTTGTGTTTGTTGAAACTTCTCATATTCAGAAATATAGTGCCCAGCTTCTGCCAATATACTATTTTTCCAACAGCTGAGAAGTAATCCTATGTTATCAAGAAAATATGGCCATCCTTTATGTACAAGACTATAAAATCATAATCATGCTTTTATACCTCAGATGAAATATTTAGTACTATTTAGAGGAATGCCAGTTTAGGGCCACAGAAATAAAATGATAATTAGAAAATCGTATTACTTTTTATGCTGAGTAGGAAGGAAATAACTTTATCACCATCACTGGAGACTGGAAATACAAACATTCAATAAAGTATTGAGCTGGAAACCTCAATGAATCAAAATTATTAGTGGCCTAGTTAATAACTGGTCATGATTGTTTTAAGGAAGGCCCTTGTACCCACATTAACTTTAGCATGCCACTGGCAAGCATCACATAACTGATATTTCAATGAGGAAAGAATGACAAGATTGTAAAAATATGGGGGCTAATTATTAGGATTGTCAGAGGCATAGATATTAAGTATTTACTACGTGGAGTCTTGGTGTCATTGGCTACAAGACTACCTTTAGAAATAAGGAATATAGAGCAGGAAAGAAATCTCTGAGCCAGTTCCTCATTGTAGGGAAGAAAGACATTGGTTTTTGGAGCTTTAGACCTTGTTCAAGGTCACAAGGATGCTCAGAGCCAGCTCATAGTTCTTCCTCATTGAGGTCCTCACTGCTTCCTCTTTTACCTCGCAACTTCTCTTTCTCAGCCAGAGGCTTGTTTATTATGGCATTGCGCATGGGATATACATCCTCTGCAAACTCAGCTGCTGGGGATAAAAATAGGTCAGGAATGAGTAGGTCAGAGTATGGTCCATTCTCAGAAATACCCAAGAACTTTGTAGAGTAGGGAGGAGAAGAGAAAACTGTGATGTCTCAAGAAAAGACTTCCTGCAGGCTGACCCCTTCTGTGTCCTGATACTGGCTTAAAGAAAGCCACTGATTGGCAGATGGTGTCTGAGTTCACTATTCCCAGAGACGGAGAATTGAGAAAAGACGGGAGATGTTATTTCTTCATCAATGGAACTGATCTCCTCCATAGGCTAACTGTACTTTAATTCTCTGGTTGACTCTTAACACAATTATGAGCATATTGAGAGAGGGGACTATGTCTTATTCATCTTAATATCTTGGGGTCTATTATATATTTGGTGCACAACAAATACACTATAAAGAATGAAGGTCTGAACTAAACATATAACATTAATGTTTCTGACTAGGTATTTGTACCAAGCCTACAATGCCAGAATTAATCTTCATGTTATAGTCCTCTCTTTAGTATATTTAGGTAGAGACGAAGCATGATATATCCTCTGTTTTCTTACTATCCACATCAGGCATGATGTGAAACTCACTTTCTGTGAATGACATTCGTTGTTATGTATACAGCAACATTCACTGAATATTTCAAGGATCAGTGTTGGTTTAATCTGAGCTATGCAGCAACGGTTACTCATGCAATGAGCCAATTTGCATTAGGAATTGAATTTGTGCCTTCAAAAACATTTATTAAGAAGCCAGTGGGGATTTAGAGCTCCCAGAATGGATAGCACAAGTATGTAACTAAATAATACAGGATCCTGATCTCAATTATACATATTTGTTAGCCAGAAAATCCTGTCAACAGAGAAGAGAACATAGAATGATAACCGACACGAAGAAAGTATGAGCAACAGAAACGTAAGAGGACAGAGAAGGCACATGACTCTGGTTACATCAACCCTCAGGTTTAATTCTAACCCAGTTAACTCTTGTTTTGGAGCTTTGGAGTTGGAGAGACGGTAAACAGAGACTTTCATGGAGCTTGGCTCAGGCCAAACTGAGATTCATGCCTTTGATCCTAAAGGAATTTCATGACTAGTTGGTCATGATAAAACGTTATTGGTAATTTTATTTACTACATTTTAATATGGACTGAATCATGAGGGTTAAGAGAAAGAGAGAAATTCAGAAGACAGATGGAGATACCCAAGTGGGGGTATGTGCTTCCCAAAGGACAGTAGGGGAAGCTAAGAGGTACCCAAGTATGGGTTTGGGCCTCTCTAAATTTTCTTAGCATTAGCAGTCAATACTCTTTTGGTGGCGTTCACACTATATCACAAAAGGTTGCTAAGAACCCCCCTTTCTTTCTCTCTCTCTCTCTCTCTCTCTCTCTCTCTCTCTCTCTCTCTCTCTCTCTCTCTCAATAAGAAGAGCATGTGAGTTGTGAGTTGACTCTGGACATACCTGTGGAATTATAACCGAATCCAGTAAAACAAGAAGCAACTGGAACAGCACAGAGAGTTTAGCACTGTCCTGTTCTTGTAAAGGGGTTTCTGGTATGAGTCCTAGAAAGTTATAAATTCTTGACTGCGGAGAGGAAATGCTCAGGTGCTGTGTGGCATTCCTGCTCCTTGGATGGAGCAGGAATTCCTGTTTCATCCGGCTTGCAGAGTGGCAGGCTTCTTTCCCTCGTGTCCCCATTCTTTCTTTGCCTTTGTTTCCTGATTCAACCCTGCCTTTGTAATTACCTAGCTATGTGATAGAGGACGGAGAATTGATAACCCTGTATCAAAGGCATCTCTTCCAGGATGGTTAAATAGCTTGGGCTATCACAGAGACATGTCTTGAGTGATTCTCTCATTTATTATCCATTTGACCTTAGGCTAGTTTTTTATTACCCTAGACCTTCAGCTTTTCTTTGTCTGTAAGGCAAAACTTATAATTACACCATATAGTGTTGTGAATGGTACATGAGGTAACAGATGAAATATATTTATCATAGAGCTTGTCCTACAGTATTTGCTTGATAAATAAATTATTAATGTTAACTTTAAGTTAGACAAACCGTAATTTAAAGTTTTCAATATAATGTACAGAAAATGAAGACAGAGGGTGGCAAGAATGATTCTCATGCTCAACAGACAGGTCTCATATACAGACTATATATTTTAGACTCACTGACAACATTTTCAGCATTTCCTAGGGTGAATTCTTTGACTGTTGGAATGCCCATATGTGAAGACTGTAATAAGAACTCAATCCAAATGGGGAATTATCACACACATGATGCATTCTCATTACCATGGCTCCACAGCAGGGCATGCTGCCTGCTTTGATAACTCAAAGTTCTTTTGTACAACGAACTGTGATTACTTCATAAAGGTCAATTCTCCCAAATCCCTGGAAACCATGGCATGCCAACCCACCAAGATCACAGAAGCAATTAAAAGTGTTTAGCTGGGAAAGTTGCCAAGAACAGATGGCTTCTGCCAGTGGGCTTTTGTTTTTGTTTTAAACTGCTCAACATTAGGCAAGTGACATTTATTTGCTGTATATCTATTTACTAATGTGTCTTCTTCATATTTGTAAAATAACACACTCAATGCTGGGAATCTTACCTTATGTGGACATAAGAATGTGAGCCATAGAAACAAGGATAGATCAGGCCCTCACCTTCCAACTTCTAGTACAACTTAAATTAGTTCAAAATCAAGCCCCTAGGCAGTGGGGAATAGGTATGCATGTGATCCACCTTTGTAAAAGATAAGGCACTTCACCAGTTTTCAAAATTACAGTAATTAGGATAACATATTAAGACAGAGTCTAGACAGCTTATAACAAATGGATATTTTGTGTTGTTCTGTGCTATTGAGCGTAGTAGCTCACAAAGACCAAAAGCTATGCTTTACTTAGGGTCTCTTTGACACAAAATTTCTACATATATACTTGTTTGTGCTGGACTTCTACATAGATAGACGTCTACTTAAATCTAACCAACACATTTCAGCTTTGCTCAAATCCTGGGTTTGTCATTTTGTCAATAAGTTAGCCTTGGACATGTCCCCAATTTTTAACAGAGAGAGAAAGCTGTAAGTGAAACAGTATGATGTCTCCACATTACTAGATACAATTCAAAATTAAGTTTGGCAAGACTAGAAGATACAATTTTATAGAATAAAGGTTTTTTGCTAAATTAGTAAGAAAAAGTTGAATTTTAAATAAATAATATGGAAACTATTGGATCGTCCATTGAAAGGGAATAAAATTAGATCATGTACTGGAAAAATTTCTAAATTTATCAAATAATTCTATGTGAATAAAGAAAATTAGAACCAGAGTAGTACTAGAAATGGACAGAAAACCATGAATAATTTCCTTACCACCTAAGAGAAGAGACAGTGTTTGAGTTGGACTGAAGTTTGGTATAGTATTAATATGTGTGTGTACATATTCATATATATATATGTGTGTGTACATATTGGAGTCACAAACTGTAAACATATGCTTACATTGTACATTATAGGCACAAACGTCTTATAATGTAAAAGAACTTCCAGATATGTGAAAAAAAAGAGAAGAAAGATCCAAGAGATCAGTAAGAAGGTACACACTGAGAATTGTCAAAATCCTTTATAGGCAGACAAATGTTTCTTGATCATAGAGAAGGACATTTAGCATCACTCATAAAAGAAACAGAAATCCAGAGACATGACCCCATAGTACCAGACTGATATACTTGACAACACACTCTGCTGGCAAGTATCAAGTGTTACCCACTCCCAGGAGAGTGTATCCGTTCAGGCTAATCAAACTTTAAATGAGTAACTCCTCAAACCCAGAAATCATGTTTTCAGAAATCTATTCCACGGCCACACCTCCAAAAATACAAAAAGAGCATATTCATAGTGCTCTTTGTAACAGTATTAGGGATTATAGTGACACTAAAAAATTACTAAAGCATCTCAGTCATACATCTGTTTAATAACTTGCCGAGTAAGGTGTTGGCATTTCATTCACTGGAATGTTGTCTGGTCATAAAAATAATGAGGACTTCTACAAATGGTCATGGGCTAACTCCACCACAAAATGATACCAGCAAAGCTAGAAAATGCCCAATTTTAGCATATAAAAAAGGAAAACAATGCTTATATACATATATACACACACATACATGTATTATAAATAAATTATTATTTACATATATACCTTTTTATCTTCTCTGTTAGATTATAATATAATTACAGTGCAATACAATATAATATAATTCTCCCTTCCCATTCCTCCCTGAAAATCCTCCCATATATCCCTTCCTATTCTCCAGATGTATGACCTCTTTTTTTCAATAATTGTTATTGCATATATGTATATGTATGTATTAGAAGGTGTGACCTTGTTGGAAGAGGAGAGCCACTGGCACCCAGCTTTGAGCTTTCCAAAGTTAATGCCATTCCCAGTCAGTTCTGTTTTCTACCTCCTCGTTTTTGTCTCAACATGTACGCTCTCAGCTACTGCTCCAGCATCATGCCAGCCTGCTGCTGTGCAACATACATAAATATCCTTAAATAACCTACTCAGTTTGCACAATATTACTGTATATACGATTGCTTTTTATAAAAATTAAAAGCAATAATACACCAGACTATAATAAAAAATGGATAGCTATAGCTGAAAACCATTTTTTAAGGACTGTGATTTATGTTTTCAAACATACTTTATTGTATATTTGGTACTTGATTTTTTAAAACATAGATCTTAATATGAGCAGCTTTTTGTATATTTACTGATCTTGTTAAATGACAGATCTTAACTCATATATATTTGAAAATTTACCAATGGTAATTATTTTAAGCAACTCTTTTCATTATCCATCTGAGTAGCACAAAATACAGAATTTTACCTACTGTGGACTGAAGGAGACAGGAACAAAATGGAGGCGCTCATTCTTTGCTATCCCTTTAATACAACTCTTAATTTTGTGTCATATACTTAAAAGAACCCACCTATATATTTATAGTCACAATCTAAAAGAAACTCATTTGTAGTTCAGTTGGCAGAGTGCTTACCCAGCACTCATGAGATCCTGATTTGAATGCCCAGCACTGCAGAACCAAGCGTGGTGGCACAGTCCTGTTGTCTTAGTCACTTTTATATCACCACAACAAAACACCGTGACCCAGGCAACTTATGAGAGAAAGCATTTAATCTGGTAGCTCACAGTTCCCGAAAGTTAGAGTCCATAACCGTCATGGTAGGTAGCATGGCAGCAGGATGGCATGGTGCTGGAGCCGGAGCTAAGAGCTCCCATGCTGAGACAACAGCAGGCAAAGAAACTAACTGGGACTGGCCTTAGCTTCTGAAACCTCAGTGCTTAGCCCCAGCGCCACACCCCTTCCAACAAGGCCACAGCTTCTAATCCTTCAGTGACACAAGCCTATGTGACTCACTCTCATTCAACCCACACACCCATGTGTAAGCATTGTTTTGTTTTTGCTTTTGTTTTAAGATAGATCTTGCTATGTAGCTCAGGCTGGCCTGGAACGTATTAATTATGTAGCCCAGACTAACCTCAGACTCCAGATCTTCTACTTCAAACTTTGAGTGTTGGAAATACAATGGTGTCCGGCTTCATGTTCTAATTTTAAAGCTATTTGATGTATAATATAACATGCATCCATATAGCATATACTTTTATACAACCTTATATAGAGATTCAAATCTAGAATTAGGTAAACTGTGAAACAGTTATTGAGAAAGAAAATAGTATTTTAAAATTTCTTAAAGAAAATTACAAATATAGAGGAAAGAGCTACAGATAGAAGATTAAAATCAGGAAATTTTAAAGAGAGCTTATGTAACATCAGGTACTATGTGACTTGGTGGTTTGGCCTACAAGCACGAGACTTTCCGTAACAGTGCTGCCTCTTCACTTAGATGTGTGAGAATCCGTGGCGCTGCGTCCGTATGAGCAGAACTGCGCCCCAGATCTCGATTTTCATGCTAAAAGGAGCCAAGGCTCCTGAAGAAATGACAGATTCTGTATTTAGGTCAGGGAAAGTTCTAGAACCAGAAAGCCAGTGTGACCAAAGGGATCCCTCCTCGGTGACATGTTGTAAATATCTGAGCACGGTAAAGAAGGGTGATACTTTTTAGCAGATGTGAATTACTTGCCATAAAACTGACTTATCTATTAATGAAGATCTGGAGTTTAAGGTCAGCCTGAGCTACCTCGAGTTCCAAGCCAGCCTACACTACACTGGCAAGATATATCTTAAAACAAAAATCAAAACAATGTTCATTTTGTTGAGTTTTGTTCCCATTTTTGAGACTGGTTTTTGAGACAGGGCATTGTCATCTCATTTAGACCAAGCTGTCTTTCAACTCAGAATGCAACTGAAGATGACCTGACTTTGAAAGCTCCTGTCTTCCTGCCTTCCCTTCCTAAGTGCTAGAATTCCATGTGTGTGCCACAACACCTGGGGAATGGATTATTCATCCTCAAATTTGTTAATTGAAAGCAAAAAGTATTAAGTTATCGAAGCAGCATCTTGATATTAGGAACTTTACCGAAAGACTGCACATAAAAGAAATGACAGAATTTGATTGAACTGGGGAGAGCAGATGCAACAAAACATTGATAATTGGTACTGTGGTCGAAAAGGGTAAAGGTGTTAATTGTCTACCTTTCAACTTTACTAAGGGTTTTAAATCATCAAGAGAAAAGTAGGGGGAAATGGCCATTGCCCCGTGGAATGACTTGTGAAAGCCTTTTAGGTAAAAATATACTAAAAACAAGACCTAATCGCATAAACATTAAATCTTTCTAGAAAAAAAAAAGCCAAAAAATTTGATGTGATAGTGGTGGAATCTGAACATGGTCTGGACATTAAATACTACTATTAACTGCCTTGTGTATGTTAACGTAGACATATACTAACCTCACTACATTTAGAGTTCTCTTTTAGATTGCTCCATGAAAATTAACCTAGCTATTCACTTAGATGCTGTAGGATATATTAGCACACTGACAGAATAACAGATAAATAGATAGAGCGTACACATTTAGTCCTTGTTGGCAAGGACTAAATCCAGGAAATGTTCATGTTCACTGTATCATTCTCTTAATGTCTCACTAAATTTGAAAATTAGTTTGATACATTGCTGAAACCCTAAGTGAAGAGAGTATCTCATGTGGAGTTTTGGCATAGGGTTAAGTATAAGTACATTAAGAAATATATTGCATAATGCCAAGTGGTGAGCAGATTCTAAGTAAATATTAACTTCTCCCCTTTAGCATGCTATGTTTTTAATAACACAGAAACCAATTAACATATGGAGAAAATTAGGGATGCCTTATTGCATTGAAAAGACAACTTAGGGTTTAGTGCACACGTGAATAAGTAGGTTAAATTACCATAAAATGGTCCCTTGCCTTCCGTGTGTGTTAATTGGATCTTGTTGGCTAGTTCTGAATTTCCCAAAGGAAGAGAAGCATCCTTATTTCCCACTGTCTGTTTTGCCTCTTCCATTTGAACTTAGTCAAGTGAAGAAGAACAACCCTTCCTGTGCGCATCTCCGCCACATAGCAAACTCCCGCATTCAAATCCATGGGCTCTGGTAACACATCAGTTGAAGACAGCAATTACCATATTGGTGTATCATGGCTTTTAATTCTCCTTACAGCTAGAAACTGCTATTGGGGTTTAATATGGGGGGTCCTTTCAACACTTCCATTTGTGCTCATGAACTGTATCTTTATCCAGGGATTAAATCAAGACATGCGTTAGTAGTTTAGTTCTTTTTTAAAATGCTGTTTCCCAAATGTACTTATGTTTTTAAAAAAAATATTTTGCAGGTGCTAAAATATTTGTAATTCACATACATCTCAAGTTTCATGCATTAAATTGAGTTCCATTTTATTTTCTTTCTCATTTTATCTGGCTTGAAAAGTTAATCCTTAAAAGCTAGCCTTTATAATTACTCCCTTCTACTGGTAAAGAAAAGAGAGACTCGCTCACAAACATAGAGTATTATTAGGAAATGAGAGTCAAGTGCAATCTGAAGTGGCTTTTCCTCTGTGAGTATTCCAAAACCCACAGGCAAAGATTAAGCCAGTCTACTTCAGTATTTAGTACATGACAAGGTAAGAAGTAACAACTCGTTAAATACTTCATCAGTTTCTAAGGAGTTTACCCCTGCAATAGTTATTGTACAATAGTACCAGTCTCCCCTTGAGATCTAACATTGGAAGTCTACAGTTTTCCAAAAATGAGATAATGACAAGGATTTCCAAGGTGAAGGGCATCCAGGAAAGGCCACACTAAAGAATAAAATCTACCCACCTGCCACTGTGTGGAATATGCTATTGAAAATTCCTTCAGATCATGGGATTGCACTACAGATCAAGGCAATCTAGTCCTATTCTTAAACTATCAGGTTTATGGCACTGCAAAGCCTTCTGGCTTATTTGCAAAGTCTTGGATTAAAGTTGAAATTCAGGAACTCATTTAAACATCTAAAGCCTCGGCAAAAAGTAAGACACTACATGAAAGCTATTTCGGTGGCAATAAATCCCTACAGTGGAGATTTACACTGCATGGAGGAGGAAATTGCTTTATTTTCATTCTGTATATTGTAGTGAATCAACATTACCATCATTAAATATTTATCCAGGACTTCGACTAGCTTGCTGTAGCAAAATGATTTCTTAAATGCTTCTTCAAATCTAATTATAGGCAAAATAGATAATATGCATTTAAAGAGGCATGAGAATGTAACAAATAACACTGATATTGAAATTTTTGCAGTGTTATTGGTGGGTCACACAGAGCAGGGCTCTTTGAATACACACAAAATATACGGAGAAGATGGTCTAATGAAAATCAATGGAATGGAATATGTGAAGCCCAATTGCCAGCCAGCAGTGAATAAGAGGGAGATGGGGAAAGAAGTGTGAAATAGTGAGAGTAGGCAGCAAAAAGATGTAATGGGTAAAAGGAAACTAGGGAGGGTTTCAGAGAAGAGGCAAGGTTGCATAACACATTCTTTGACCTCAAGATTCTTGTGTTCATTATTTTATAGAATTTCTCACAAAAGTTTTCCATGTCAACCATGTTAGGAACTAAGGTCCAGAGAGAACTGAGTCCTTGTTTCCTAGGGAACCTTTCCTATGAGTTTCTCTACAGGTCTATAAGGAAGAAAGATGGAGCAATTAATAACTGCTATTTAAGGAAGAACGTATCAGGGATAGAGTGTGGAATGAGGAAATGCTTCAAGAAATCAAAATTGGAGGCAGAATGAAAGGAAGAAAGATCATGTGAGCCATACGTAAGAGATGCAGTTGCATAGATGATGATGGATATACTCTCTAGCACAGAGAGGACAAGTACCAATGAATATCTTCAGGCTAAAGGAAAAAGACCATTTAGAATGCAGAAGGGGTAGAGAATATGCAGGAATAAAAGAGAATGCAGAAAAGCAAATGACAGAGGGAATACCATATGTTAAAAATCTTGTGCTTTATCCTGTTGGTAATGAGAAAATAATTAAATAATTAAAAACAATCATATAGTCAATATGTACAGTGAAAGGGTAATAAATCAGGGTGTGCTTTGTATTTTGCATTTTTATACTTGTGGGTAATGCTAGACATTCAGCTTTAAATGTTGACAAGATTTGGGGGAGATAATCAAGGTCAGGTAGTCAGTCTACAATGATACTGAACACTAACATAACAAAAATGCAGCTTTTCTTCTGATTCATATTTATCTTCCAATCCCTAGGACCTTCAGAGAGCAGCACCGGATTTTACCACCAGAGAAAGTATTCATCACTAATACCCCATTAAGTATGACAAAGCTTCATTTATGCAATTCAAAGCTTAACCTTTACAACATGCAAAGTAGCTCCAGCAAGTGAGATGTTTCAGAGTTTCACTGACTGGAATGACAAATACCAGAGGGATCTATTCGAAGCTCCTTCTTATAAATGGGAAGACATGTATCAAGCATTGGGATAGTGACACAGAGCTTTAATCCCAGCACTGAGGAGACAGAGGCAAGCACATCTCTGTGAGCTCCAGGCCAGCTCTGGCTACATATTGAGACTCTGTTTCAAAAAACAAAACAAAACACAATAACAACAATTGTCACATCTTCCCTAAAGGTTACACTTAGTTTTTTGGAGGGCAGCATCAAAGGTTTTCATTTTATTTTTCTGTGGAGTAGGAGGTCCTTCTGTTTATGTGTTGCTTTCATTGGTTGAATAAAGAAACTGCCTTGGCCTTTTGATAGGGCAGAACTTAGATAGGTGGGGAAGACAGATCTGAATTCTGGGAGAAAGGAGGGAGAGAAAGAGAGAGCCAACATGGAGACGCCAGGTCAGACATGCTGAATCTTTCCCGGTAAACCACGACCTTGTGGTGACATACAGATTATCAGAATATAATGTTATATCAAGACATAAGAGTTAGCCAATAAAAGACTAGAGATAATGGGCCAGGCAGTGTTTAAATGAATACAGTTTCTGTATGATTATTTCGGGTGTAAGCTAGCAGGGCGGCAGGGACAAAATAAAAGGACCTGCTCCTCCTGTAACATTTCTGACTCCCAATCTAATAGTTGTTCTGAAATAGAAGACTTATTCTTCTCAGAAGTAAAGACTTTCTGGCTTTTTGTTTTGTTTTTAGGAAGTGATCTTGTCCTTTGAGATTTCATTACAGTGCCCTTATCTTGAGGTCATGAATGGATGACTCATATACAAACAGTTTAAGTGAATCTGACAGCATTTCTGTCTTCTTATATAAAGAGGTGATCCTGGGGAATAAATGTTCAGCATCAGAGAGTGAACCATGACTGCCCCTTCTTTCATAAATTACTGCTCTTAAGAGAGATGAGATGTATGCTCTGAGCACGAAAGTTGATGTAACTAACAGATGTAACTACATAGTGAATACTCATCACCTGGCACAAATGCCACTTGAAAATGAACAGCGAGAGTGGGATTGTCTCTATCAGTATGCAAAGCCACTTGATGTGAATGCCCCTCTGTATGCTGTGAATGTGTTTTATTACCATCGGTTAGTAAAGAAGCTATGGCAGGGCAGATTATAGCAAGATAGGAAATCCAAGCAGAGATAGAGGAAGAAAGAAGGCAGAGTCAAGCAGACAAAGGAGACAGATGCCAGAACCTTAATGGTAGGCCTCAGAAACTTGGTGATACATAGATTAATAGAAATCAGTTAATTTAAGGTATAAGAACTAGCTAGAAATATGCCTGAACCATCAGCCAAACTGTGTTGCAATTAATATAGTTTCTGTGTGATTATTTGGGTGAGGGCGGCTGGGAAACCAAACAGAGTCTCCATTTACAGCCTCTTCTTCCAAAAGTGATGGTAAAAGATCCAGCTTAGATACCAAGTTATAAATAGCCTTTGGAAAAAGAAAAAAAAAAACACTGCCAAACTAAGTTTTTGAGAAGCAGGTGTTTTTTTCTCTATTCTTTACTTCTTTTGTTAAAAGGACAAAAATACTTTGAAGTTGGGTGGGGAGAAGGAATCCCATAGTATCTGGAAACACCGAATAGAGTGTTTTAAAATCGGTTTTTCCACTAAGTATCTATCTTTGTAACTCAAAAACAGTTCTTTTCCCAAAGTTTGATAGAGTTTGGTATTACATCTAGCAACATACATTTATTTTATGTATACTATTGTTAAGCTGTGGATTTTCAATATTATTTCTGAAAGGTAGCAGAAGTAGGTCACCAACATATTTCTTACATCCTTTGCCAAAATAGATCCACTTCTGCACTCTACAGCCTCCACTTTGGGAGTGGCTGTGTACTTCCTCTGCACTCTCTGTGACCTTTCTCCCACTTTCATTTTTGATACTGTCTGTCAAATGGATCTCTTCTTGTATGGAGACTCCATATACTATGACTGTATTATGATAACCCTCTCTTTTTTTAAAAAAAGTGTCAAGATTGTGACCATTGGTGATAGTTAGTATGTGTGTCCACATGCCTATAGTAAAGATGTGACTTCATCCATAGGTGTGCATTCCTCCCCCAAAGAACAAGCTTCTACTGATTTTTTAAATATCTGCTAAATGGACATTATCTGATTAAACACAACAGTGCTATCATTGATATTTGTGATATGATTTGCCTTACACCTCTTGTAATATAGCACTGAAGACTTTACATGTCTTCTCTTTAGCTTATGGATTAGTAGTCAAATTCAATAAAGGGAGCATTAGGGCTAAGTTGAGGAACTTCTTAGAAAACAGAAAGTCTCGAATTAATCACTCTTAATATTAAAAGTTTCATAGTTTGTAAGTATATTACCTTGTTCATCAAAACCTACAAAGTAATGTTAACTAACACCTGAGAATAGGTTATAAAAAATGATGGATTCCTGCCTAGATTTCTCTTTGGGATGCTTGCCTTTGGAAGTCAGTCTTTCTGTTATAAGTTGTTCAGGTCACATGGAGGAACCACAGACACCTGCTCTAGACTACAGACCCAGTATAGGATCAACAGATCCTCTGTGGCCCTTCTTTTGTACCACAGACAGATAGATCATAATCTTGACCTACCTGCTGTGTCTCATCCAAATGACAGCTAATGGCAAAACCATGACAGAAAATAAATGAGCACCGAGGTAATTTTCTGTGTAAAATAGACAACTAATGTAGGCATTTTTGGCAGACTTTAGGAATATAGACAGACCAGACTATAGTAGACACTCAATAAATATTATAATGATCAAACAAAGTCTAACATCAAATAATGTAGCCTTCTTATGGTCTGAGAAAGAAAAACTTAACTTTTAGTAAACAATGAATTTTTGTCTTTTCCTTCTAAATGATAGCATTTCCTCTTCCGTAACCCATGAGAACAACAATCATAGGACAAGAAGCTATTCAAATAACTCAGAGTAAAGTACTGTAAAACCTCCAGAGACTGGAGTATAAATACAAAAGGCTGTTTTGTTTGCTTGTTTTATGCCACATGAGAGTCTATAAATAATAAGCCTTCAGTGAGGAGAACTAAAGGCAAATTAAAACATTTGTAATCTCAGGAGAATGAGTATTGTCCTTCATGTAGGGACCCTGGCCTGGAAGAACCACAATATAGATGAAATAATATAGAGTGGACTTAAACCAAGCTCCACATTCTGGTTCTACCTTTTCCCACTTTGGTGGCAATATCAGTAGCAGTTAACATCTTTGAAATATCTTTTATGTTCCAAGTACCACTCAACCTTCACATATATGAATATTTGTTTAATTCTCATAGAAACCATAAAACACTGTTAATCTTCTTATAGATGAAGGGAAACTGAATCCAAGGGCAGAAAAAGATACCAATGTCCCACAGCCAGTAAGTGGCAAAGACAGCACAAGGGTCCATGCTCATGGGTAATTTGCCAAGTTTAACTATCCATGTGCTCAATTAACAGGTAAATAGAAAGACATAGTTAATACTCTTCATTCATATCCATAGCCTTTTTTATTGAGTTGTTTGTTTTCTTTTCCTTAAATTTTATTTATTTTTATTTTATATGCATTGGTGCTTTGCCTGAAGGTATGTCTCTGTGAGGCTGTCAGGTCCCCTGGAACTGGAGTTGTGAGCCACCATGTGGCTTCTGGGAATTGAACTCAGAACCTCTGGAAGAGCAGTCGGTGCTCTTACTCACTGAATAATCGCTCCATATGTATTTATGGTAATCAAACAATGATAATTAAAGGAAAACAATAGAAATAAGTGCTGAAAGCAGAAATAGGGCTCAGAGATAGAGGAACTAGAACAGTGGGGGATTAAACAAAATATAGTATAGGGAAATGCAGACAATGTATAGGATGCCATGGAATCAATTATTTTGTACAGTTAACAAAAGCAAATAAAATGGGAAAAACAAGAAAACAGAATATAAGTTCTATACTCAAACTGTTGACTGCGTATCTGTGGAAAAGTTACTATAATCTCAGTGACTCACTTTTTATACAAAAATATTAATATTCATACTTATCGTAATTAAAATAAATATAATCAGAAAATACATCAAACACATCAAAATATATTAAAAATACTTAAAGTAGCATGTGGAGTATAGTAAGGAATGAGATACTACTTTTGAATTCATGTTGTAGAGGTAGATTTTGTTTTTCTTTAAGTGATTTTGTTTGGTATTTTATTTTCAGTTTGATTATTTTGTATTTTCTTTCTAAAAAGCTTTTTAAATTAAAATATAATTAAATAATGTCCCCCTTCCATTTCTTCCCCTCATCTTACCATGACAGCTTTTTTGCCCTCTCTCAAATCCATGGTCTTATTGTAAAAAAAAAAATTCTTAGTTTTGCATATATATATATAAATATATAAATATAACCTGTTCCATATGTTTAGTGTTGCTTGCATATATGAATCCAGGGATGCCTACTTTGTATTGGATAACTGATACTTTAATTTATATGTATCATGTGTTTCTATTTATGTGATGGTCACATTCCTGGGGTGTGTCTGCAAAGGCCAAAAGAGGGCACTGTTTCTCTTGGAGCTCCAGTTACGGGCAGTTGAAGGTGTTCAACCTTTGTGCTGAAAACAAAACTCCGGTCCTCTCAAAGGACAGCAACAGCTCCGAACAGCTAGGGCATCTCTGTATCCCCTGGATTGTGTTGTAAAAATTAAACAGTGCAGCATGTTTTCCTTCATAACCTACTTTCCTTCAATTGTCTGTATTAATTAAAGCACATCTATCATTACTGGTGCTAGCAGATTATAATTGTTGTGCCCGATTAGGCTATAATGAAACCTGTTCCCTTTGGTAAATAAGTGTAGTGTTTACATTTTCTCTATTGCAAACAACATATATAGGGACATTCTTAAACAAAGATCTCTATGTAGTTTAGATTAGAGACATCCGGAAGAATTGAACGTCCGAATGAGAAGATAACAACAAAATTTTCATAATATTATTGAAGAAAATATAGGAGTTTAATGACCTATTAAGCTTTAAAGCTCCAAGAAAAAAATCTAGTGTTAAAGAGAACAGCTTTGAGTCATAAACAACAAATCAATTTTCCCAGTGAAATGTCCCCCAAAGGGTAAGGATCTGTCACAGTGAAATTGAATTCAGATCTGATTTACTCCAAAATCTAGCACTTTATGTAGACTAGGAGACATGGAGAATCCATTTCTTTCCATCACATTAAAATGGGGATAAATGTCTCTGGTCTATTTCACATTGAACATGCATGAAAGTTTCATGTCGTACAGCTATTCATTTCTCTATAACCTGGTAAAATACTGCTTACCTGTCCTGATTCTAAGACCTGAGATCCATAATGAAAGCCTATCTTGGTAGAAAATACTAAGTATACTAACTGCTTGAAGGGGGCAGGGAGATGTTCCACCTAATAAGGACCCTTGTACTTCTCGCTTCCTGACTCCATTCAAATACCCAACACAATGATGTGGCCTTGGCCTTAATCAGAGTTTGGGGAAACACAAAAAGATCAAGATATAAAATTGAGGTTATTCTTAGAAATAATTCTTCCTTTTCTGCTGTAAGGATCTCTGTATTTTTCTTTACAAGCCAAACTAGGTAAAAAGCTCCATAGGTTCGAGCCAAGAGTACCAATGTGAGTCCTCAATGGCAACATGAAGAATATCTGACATAATTTATTTAAAATTTGAAATTTTTTACCTTTTTTTTCTATCCAGTTTGGGTATAATCTAATGAAAACTTATTTATTTTTAAACAATTAAGTCTATGATTCTTTGAATATATATTTGGAAGTCCCACTACCCAGTGAATATAAATATCCAAAGATACCAGATTTTGGCCCTGTGATTAAACCCTTCCTGTGCTCAACCTGTGGGTCCCAACTCCCTTTGAGTTGCATATCAAGATAGTCTATTCATCAGATATTTACATTACAATTCATAAGAGTAGCAAAATTACAGTTATGAAGTAATGATGGAATAATATTATGATCGGGGGTCACAACAACATGAGGAACTGTATTATAGGGCTGCAGCATAGGAAAGCTGAGAATCACTGCCTTAGTTGAACATAAGATCTTAGACTCTAGACCAACAGCTGGGGAGCCTGCTGGGGACTGAACTAGGCTCTCTGCATGTGGGAGACAATTGTGTAGCTTGGGCTATCTGATGGCCCCCGCCTCCGGCAGTGTGACCAGGATCTATCCCTGGTACATGGGCTGGCTTTTTGGAGCCCATTCCCTATATTGAGATGCTTTGCTCAGCCTTGATGCAGTGGGGAGGGTCTCGGTCCTATCTCAACTTGATGTGCCAGGCATTGTGGACTCCCCAAAGGAGGCCTCACCCTTTCTAAGTAGTGGATGAAGGTGGGGTCATGGTGCAGGAGGAGGAGAGGGAGGGGGAACTGTGGTTGGTATGAAAAGTGATTAAAAAATTTAAAATAAAAAAAATAATTCCAAATATAAGACGTACAAATTCAAAGTGGTCCTAAATTAGGTTGCTATATATAGAATGGTAGAAAATGGGCAAACACACAGTGGGACACATAGTATCCTATGTTTACCAAAGGAGGATGCTAGAACATCTAAAGCTGAATGACATCACTAAATTTACCAATTACAATGAAGGTTCAATATAATAGGAACGTGTGGTTGAAATGCATCAATACATGCCCACTCAACATACAACATACAAAAAAAAAGTCAAACCATCTGAAAGTCCTCTGTCATAATTGTCATAAAGAGAGACAATTATTTAATTTAGGGAATGCAGGCTAGTGTCACGTAATGGATAAAAACCAGCTAATGTTAACTTGCTATTAACTGCCCCCCCATTTCTGTTGTAGAATCTCTGAAGTTCGTTTTACTTTCTTCTTAAATATGAGAAGAGCTCAGACTCTCAGAAAATACTTTGCTTGTGGGTTTCCCATCTCACAACCTATTTCATGGGCACACAGCTGAGAACTGAATGATTTTAAATGGCCCCCTCTGTTATTCTCCTTAGTAGCCTCATAAGCAATATAGAAATCGACAATTTTAATTTCTTTTACAATCCCTAAAACGTGAAGTCTTTAAACCATTTCCTTTCCCCCATGGCTCTTTAGCTATCATTACATTGCTCTGCTTTAGAGACAAAGGCAAAAGAGCAAGTGACTTTTGCCTGATGGCTGGTGAACAGCATTATTTTGCAGGGCGTTTCAGTGACCCCAATGATTTGAGGACAAAGCTATTTATTTATTCTCTGGGAAGTGTATCAGTCATATAGGCAGGGCATGAGATCAGCCATCTTGATTTTGAGAATGTGTTTCCCAAGTGAGATAAGAAGGGCAAGGCCTGACTATAATTCCATCATGGGAAATTTGATGTTGTTTCAAAAAGATATAACTAAAATACAAGTTGTACAAAAAAAAAAGGAAGTGATGGATGGCACTAATCCCATTTCCAGAAGCTAGATGGTTGAAGACAATAATGATTAAGTGGCTGGGCTCCTGAGTCCATATGTCTGGGTACAAAACCAAGTTCATTTTATTACTGTGAGACTGAAATATTTTGCATACCCTTTGGCTTTTCTACAGCCATATATCTAAATAGATATAATAATGATTCCACTATAAAATTACCTTGCAGATTAAAAGAAAGAAAGCACATGAGAATTCCTAGAAAAAGTCCTGTGATATGACTAACAGGTGATAAACAGATTGTATTAGCTTGCCTAGCATAGATTTTCCTATCCCTGGGATTTCTAGCTACCTTTCTGCTTTTCCTTCCTAACATCACTTATTTCGAAACATTATGTATTTTTCACCCATCCCTTGCCTTATTGCTATTTCCTGAGTCCATCATTTTGTCTATTCTGTCACATCTAACCTGCTGCCTATTCCTGGTGTTCCCTGGTGACCTGAGATAAATGGTACCAGCTTTTCTTTTGTCTTATTTTGTTCCATCATCTGTAAAGTGGGAATAGAGTTGTTGCAGACAGAGCAGTTAGGAGGATGATGGGACATCTTTCACATCAAGGCCAACAGCAGCACAGGCACAGCAGGCTGACCTTGGGAACATCACTCTCAGCCCCATTGTCCTTTCTGCTGCTCTTCACTTGCAAATTTCTGTCATTATCTAAGAGTTAGTTCAAAACCAGCCTTCTGCAAGAAACCTCCTCTCCAACCTAAACCTCAGTGTACTCTTCCAACACCAGCTCTATATCTAGTTCTGTGTATTGCTCTCCAAGTACCCTGTATCTAACTAGAGAATTTTTAAAATTAAAATTACTTGTTTTTTTTTCTCCTCCATGACACTGTTAGATCTTTTAGAGCAAATACCATGTTTGTCTGACTCACTGTATGTTACTGTAAACACTGGACATGCACTTAACCTAAGGTTCAGATAGAGATTTTAGCAAATCCTTCTGCATCTGTTCCTGAAGTTGCATGCTTGTCAATATCTTTCTAAGTTATGATTTCTTTTTTTGTCTTCACTTGTAAAATCAATCAATTTCTGGAATCATCCAATACAAAGTTGAGCAATGAAATCTGGAGAAATACAATTGTGTGGGGAAAATCTTAAAAAAGGTCTTTTAAAGCTAAATAAACAGATAACAAAACCAAACAAAAAAGTCTCTAACATGTGACTCATATATTATTTTTTTAAAAAATTACTTCTAGTCACACAAATGTTAATTATTTCCTATAATATGGCCTCACATAAGTAAGTTTTCATAAAAATCAAAGAGTTTACACATGACTTTGAATATAGCAATTATCCTAAAATCTGGTGAAAATGTGAATGAAGAAGAATAGAATTATCAAGAATGGCTAGGAGTAAATTACTCTTCATTTGAGGATGCCATTTGTCTAAACAACTGGTAGGGAGTTGTGAAGTAGACTCAGCGAGTAGGAGCTCTTGCTCTACAAGTATGAGGACCTAGCCTGAATCCCCAGTACTCACTTAAATAGTTAGGTATGATTGTGTGCTTGTGATCCCAGCAATGGAGGGACAGGGAACGGCAGACCCCTAGGTGCTTTCTGGCTATCCAGTCTTGCCCAAATCACAAGTTTGAAGTTCAGTGAGAGACCCTACCTCAAGGGAATAAAGCAGAGACTAATGAGGAAGGTAGCTAATATAGGCTTCCACATACACACAAACATGCATGTAACACATACACACCACCACCACCAGAAAAATAAGAAAAACATATTTTAAGAGAAGAGAAAATCATTATCAAATGAATCATAGTAGAGTGGATGGAGCAAAGATCATGTAACAAATTCTGGCAGGTTAAACATGCAGATAAACCACACTGGACTGGAAAGATCAAAACAACGGACAGACCAGTTTTTGTTAATCCACTAGCCACTTTATTCCTTGTGGGATATTTTAAATGGGGGTCAACATGCAGTGGTTAATTATAGTTAAACCTCTTTAGTCATTGGTCTCAATGAGCAGAATGCAATAATGCTGGACATTTGAAGAGCCTGAAATAATTTTCTGCACAGCCATTCTGACACAATTAGAAGCTTACAATAGTACACATTAAGAGGAGGACCTGATGTGCCTCTGAAATTCTTAACTAGCTTCCGATGTTCCCAACATGGTTGTACTATTAGGAAGTTATATAAAAATTCTTTCAAAATCTGTGAGCCCAGTATATGGAGGAAGGAAGGGTGGAGAGAAGGAAGAGCAACTTGCTACCTCTGAATTTGAAAATTGCAGAAATAATTTTTTTTCACAGCTAACATACTACCTAGAGGTAACAGATCTAAGGACTTTTGTAGAGCTCAGTGGTAGAGCTTGTACTTAAAATGCACAACACTGTGGGCTCAGTCACAGATATCCTCAGGCCCACTCCCAAGATGAGAAGAAAAGGATCCAAGTGCTTGACTCTGGAAATCATCTAGATGAGCATCATCTGCCTGCTGTCTAATTGAGAGCATTGATTGGTTGAAAGAATCAGCCTATACATGTGGTACAGGGAAGTCAGCCAGAAAAGGGAAGGTAAGATGTCTGTTCAAGCTCTATTCTGGGTGAGAACATTCTACACCTGGACTTTTATTAGGGTGTAGGTATCTTAAAATTAGGTCCTTTATGTAGCAGAATGAAAACAGGCTTACTAGATGTATTAATATACCTCATCAATTTTCAGGTACTTTTAGATGAAAGGGATGGTAGCACTTTGTTCTTTATACATTGAAATTACAATTTTCTTTAGCCAATCATACATTTGCAGAAGGAATATATGACAATTTATGGTAAAAGTTTCTAAAATCCAAATCAAGATTTCTTCATCCCTTTGCTCTTGCTGGATCAGTTCCATTAGAATGGCTTCCAGAGCAAAGACAGCTCATGCCAGAGACACCCACTATGGAAATGCAATCCTAGAGATGAATTCACCTTGGCATTTAGGGAAACATAGAGATTTGTGTAGTTGTCTATACCAGCATAATCTAACCCACTAGGAAACCAGTAAGCTTAGTGTTATCATTCAGGTCCTTTTATCATTTCCGTACCAAGGGCTAATGAACTTCTGAGCATATGCGGGCATTTAGCTTAGCAGCCTTTTCTCATTACAGTTTATAAACCCAGTAAGTATTAATCTCCATCAGTGTCTTATCAGCTTTGCTAATATGAATTAGTATCCCAGGGTTTGATTGACTCTGGCAGGTTGACAAACGAGTTTTCAAGCCTATGAAACAAAAACAGCCTGACCCTTGAATTAGAGATGGTTGCCAAGGTAACCCTCTCCTTTCAGACAATCTTTGAAGCCAGGTGGCTCTTTCCGACATTTCTAACCCACTCCTATACATATTTATTAGAAGCGTCAACAAAATCATTGATGTTTTAAACTTTCACTACCCAATGGGAGAATTTATGACTGTGAAAGAGCAAACTGAGTCACTAACTCTTTGGTGTGCATCTACTACACACAACAGAGGGTTCTCTTTAACTCCAGAATCCTCACACAGTCATAGAAATTAAACTTCTACTCAACTTATAAGGAGCAACCCGAGGCTGAGCTAAGTAAAGTGGGTGTACACAGAGTCAGGATCTGATCCCAGCTCTTCTGACTCAAGGTTCTGAAGTCATGCTGAACTGGAAGCATTTAGCTGCATTTTCCTAATTCAGTTACAAGGTACCTCCTACCTGGAGAGATTCGATAAATGCATCCCTGTTTGGCCTCTCACTGTGATATTTAATTTGATATATTCTGAGTAGTTTTTCCAGGTTTCACCTTATTCATTAGCAAGAATGAAGAATGCTCAATGAAGACATAAACTAGCCTAATTCTTATGTTGCCAAAGTGAATTACGTGCAGAAACTTGTAAGAAACACAAATAATTCTCCAGGGTTATACTGAATGTGTATTGACACAAATGAGCTTGACTTGTTTCCAAAGGTATTTTCTAATTCTCTAGTCATTTACTTAGTCAAAGTTTATTGTGCTTCTGTAATATTTAAGCTTCAATAATTTTAGAAAGACATAGCATCCCCAAAGTGACAAGGTAGGAAGCAATTTCAGAGAAACAAATGGAGTAACTATATATACAATTATATATAGTTACAGATATGTATATTATATATATACATATACATATATATATATTATCCTTGCCTATGTAGTTTTTGCAGACAAATTTACTCTGAACCTTGATGAATGTTTTGTTAGAGAGAAACAAACCAGAAGAAAGAACACTTTCTGTGAAGATATAGCACAATTTAGGGAACACTGTAGGTACTCAAAAATGCTACTTATGTTCCTGTTTCCCTTTCTCTGAGGTTGGCAGGTTTTTTTTATTGTAAGAACAGATATCTCTTCCTGCACTTGTGCTACATGATTAGGTTGCAAGAGCACTTAGTTCTGTATAGTCATTCAGGTTCTAGACCAACAGACAATCATATTTTGCAGCTGTGTGATTTGGACAATGAGCCCTGAGCTCTGTGTCAGGAAGAGAAGGTTGAAGGGAAGGTATGATG
Source organism: Ondatra zibethicus (assembly GCA_004026605.1). NCBI lineage: Eukaryota > Metazoa > Chordata > Mammalia > Rodentia > Cricetidae > Ondatra > Ondatra zibethicus. The sequence goes on from PVIU01006583.1 coordinate 40,633, forward strand.
GTTAATCTTGCTGATCCACTTGTTGGACCTGGAATGAACTAAAAGGCCTGCTTTGGGGTGAGCTAGAAAGATTAACTAATGGAAGGTAATCATGAGAAATCTGTATAGACCACTATGAATGAAAGAGGGTGAAAAATGAAAAGCCATACGGACCCGTTCTGTTTGCAGAAGAAATATCGCTCTATCATTCTTGACGTCTTCTTTGTAGTTGCTTTGGCAACCGCAAGACAAAAGGGAAACTCAGAAAATGTACGGAATGATTAATCAATAAATTTAGTCTTTTCACAGTTTGGATTTGTCTGAGAGGTTTTACTTGATCCTAAAACACATGTCTTCCGATGACAATCAAAATCATCCAGGTCTTTAAGATCAGCCAAAAGCTTGGCTCTCATGAAACTATTGTTTATGTAAAAATACTTAGCTCCATGCATGACACAAGTAAAATGCTTGATAAAATGTGCCCCGTGTAACTGTAGGTGTAAAAGAATTGGGATTATAGGCTTTACAACCCCAGCGAGAACAGAGTAACAGAGAATATCTCTGGGATTGAAGCCCATAGTCCCCAGATGGGAAGGACTGTATGCATCTTCCTTGCCTCTCTCTTAAAATAAAACTAAAGTATTTTGCTTTAGCATAACCCAACGATCCAGATGCCTTCGGAAAGCTTTTGTAATCTAACCATTTCTAAATGCAGCTGTTGTAAATAATACTGTCAGACTTAAAAATAAAACAAAGCAAATAAACAAACAGAGGAAGCCATTCCCCACAACTCACCAGGAGTCTACAAAATAAGAAGAATATGAGACATCCACGGATAACTAAAGGCAGTGAGATGAGGTTAGAGGAGCACTGAGTTACGTGTGTGGGCAGGGATGTGGGGGGATGCAATAAAGGACTCAGCGAACAGGAAGAAGCCCTTCATGAAGACACTGCCAAAGGAAAAGAAAAGACTGGAGGGCTTTGACAGGCTGAGATCGAGGGGTAAAACAGACAGGAGGAAATGGAGTTCAAATGAACAAACACGGAGGCAAAATGCAACTATTATTTTCCAGGAAAAAAAAAATCTCATCCTCCAGGGAAAAGTGATTCATGAATGATATGAGTAGAACGGTGGGGTCAGACTAAGTTAGAAACATAATTTAATGTCAGGTGAAAAGGCTTACTTAAAAGCTATAGCTATCAAGAAACGAATATCTGTGATAGACTTCCTTGTGTTATCCAGAGGAACTTCCTCCTGGCCTAGCCACTGTCATTCCAGCATTGGGCTTACTCAACCCTTAATTGGATGTCTTCCTCACATCCGTCCGTCCCCCAGAGCTTTAGGAGCTATATGGGAAGAGGGGGACAAAAAGATTTCAAAAACCAGAGAGAATGGATAATTCCAAGGAAACACTGTCTTACAGACACAACAGGACTTGTAAACATGTGAACCCACAGAGACTGTGGCAGCAGGCACAGGACCTACACAGGTTCAAGTCATATAGGGTACCAATGCTGAGAAAGAGATGTGGACATGAGCTCCCATCCCTTGCCAAGAAGCAATCTCCAATTAACAACTACTTGCAAATGAAAATTTACTTTTCTCTAATAGTTTCACTGGGTATACAAAACACAGTTAAGAAGAGGCTCCACACACACTAGTAGATAGACAACAAAGTTGAATGGCTACTATTTTGGTTGACTTTTCTTTCATACTGTTTTGTTTGGGCATTTATTGTTTTGCTTTTATTTTGCTTGTATCTTCTGGGAGAAAAAAAGTAGAAGCAAAAAACAAACAAACAAAAAGCATCAGGAAGAAGCCCAAGCAGTGCATACAGATGCAAAAGTTAGACTTCTGAGTTACAAAGTAAGCTGTTCAAAGCAAAACAACAAAACTGAAAACAGTTTCACTGGGGCAAAAGAATTGAAAGGACTATGGAAAGAGCTAAGGATTCCTGCAAAGCAAAGACTCAGACTTCACTGGCAGAGGCCTGGAGAGACAAAAACAGAGAGTCCTTTAGGAGCTTGGGTTATGTGTAACTCTCCCCTTCCCTTGTAATAATGCATTTAGCATTGTAGTTCCTATATCTGTACACACAGTTTCTTCAAACAACACACTTAGTAACCTCAAAACTCCTTGATCACAACCTGCATAGGACCATGCTACACTACATCCCTAACAACAATCAAATTTAGAAACTTTCCTTCTGTACGTACATTCACCATATATTGGAAAATAGCAAGGTAAACTGGGGCCTGAACTAATTTTGGGTGCATGCACAGTAAGGCAAAGCTGTGTCAATTAAACTTTTTTTGGTGGGGGGATCCTCTACTTACTACTTTATGCCTAAATGCAGTTTTCCGTGCGTGTGATTAAAATTAGATGCATTGTAAAATTGGGATAAGCATTGTGGAAAAATGATTATATGACATGGTTTATCAATCAAAACAGAGAATTTCCTGGTCGCAGAACAAGCAAACTCCTCCTTATTTTGAAGGCGATAGAGCAAATGTTCAGCCATAAATGTGGCTCTTGAGTACGCTCTCTCCTGTGAACCACTGTCAGTTGTAACCGCGTATCCTTTCACAGTCTGTACGGCTGCTTCACTTCCACAGTTATTTACTGCTTTTGCAAGTCCATGTGACCCTTACTTCCTACTATTTGAATAAAAAGTCCCAGACTTCAAATACCTGGCCCTAACCTGAACCAGCAAGAACATTTTAAGCTGAGAATGGCTCATGGATGTGGTGGGCATGTTGAGGAGGTGCCCTCCAGATGTGACTAGAGACGGGAAAGGCTTAGGGCTTTAGCTGACGGATAGAGCCAAAGTTAGAAGGCGGCATGAGCGCTACGCCAACTCTACGCTTTTAGTCAAAACTCTGTGCTACAGGATGACGTTTTCCTGGCTATGGATTTCTAATAAGAAGTTTGCTTCCTTATTCTGAAACCGTGGATGGGTTTTCATTTGGTCTGCTCTTTGTTTACGTTATTGCCACCCCTCTCTTTCTGTAGCCAACTGCTATGAAAGATACAGTACTCTCCTTCTCCATCATTACCTTATTGTCCTTGAGACAAAAAGTAGCCTGGAATCCAAATGGCTGGCAACAATTTAAAATAAGCCTCTCTTATCAAATGATTTCAAATGAATTACACATTTAACAGGAAGTGAAGAACCTTGGCTGCAACTTTTTGTAATGTTGTTGGAATTGATAATATTAGAGTTTATCTGAGAGGCAAAACACAATAAATGTACTCAAACACATGTTTGATATTTATAGGTTGATTCAATCATTTAAATATCTAGTAAATAAAGTGTAGCTTTCCATTCTCAGAGTATCCTGGTGAGTGTGAATGTAGTCACATGTGGACTGGGACATGTGGGGACGAGATTTGACATGCCATAGTTGCTCAAAGGTTCAGTAAGGATAGTAGCAGTGCATAGACGTCTATATGGGAAGACCTCATCTAAAAGTAGAAACTTGAGACTTTGAGAGGAATCAACGAACATATCATATCACCTGGGGTGTAACTCATTTGCCAGAGTCCATGCATTAAGCCCTGATGTGGTGGTGCACACCTGTAAACACAGAACTTGCGGGGTGAAGACAGTGGAATCAAAGGTTTAGGGTTATTATCAGCTATACAGTGAGTTTTAGGATAGCCTGGGATACATGAAAAGCTATCTACTGTTGCAAAAGACAAAAGATAAGAACTCAAAAGCCAAGCAACCCACCAACCAACCAAATAACAAAAACACTGGATTTACTGCAATATAACATTTTTCTCCTTTACTAGTGTTATTTGTTTTTGGTCTGAGCTCTTATTAATTGTGTTCCCAGGGATAATATTATTCTTTTTCCTTTTATATTTAACTCTATATTTGTATATTAATTGCGTTGTTTTCGGTCAGGCTGACAGGAGTTACCTGAGGATTTTCTTCCAGAGACCTCCACATCATGAAGACAAATCAAAACTTTGTTATAGAAAAGAGTTACAGGACATGCTAATATGAAGCAGAATTTTAGTTTGTTAAAAGACATTTGAATATAGATTTAAGATTTAAGGAGATACGTGTTTTGGGAAAAAATAAGATAGACCCAAGTATAAGCATGTGAATCTATTGAAAGCCATGCTTCGGTGTCTTTACAAAAATAATAGGTGATTTGGGCATGCCCTGAGGTTCTGCTCAAAAGATTTGGAAGACATTAAACAGAGGATTGTTCCTGACTTGTTCTGGACAGAATCACAGTTAACATGGCAATGTCATATTACCATATAAGGTAAGAGTTGCAATGTACATGAAAGTTAATAGCCTTGTCTTGAGGTTTCTAGAAAATATGTAGGAAAGGAGTAAATTCAAAGTTGAAGCCTTATGCATAGGTTCATTGCTATTTTATTCATAAGCACGGTTCATTGCTATTTTAACATTCTTATTAGAAGACATTTCTATATCAGAGGAATATTATCTCTTTTCAGCAACCTCTACGGCAAATGTTAATCACTCTGAAATGCTTGCTTCTCCGCTGGCAAGAGGCTCCAGCCAGCCTTTGAAGTGAAGAGCCTTTTGTTCCCCAGTGTCTCCACAATTTTCTCTGTCTTTCTGCCCTGCCTCATTTTGAGCATTATCAGTTACTTTTCTTCTTAAACCATGCACTATTCCTATTTAAAAACGTGTTCTTAAATGTATCCCAGTAAACACTTCATTCTCTGCTTTCAATGATGGGAACAGAGTGACTTAGGTTTGAAAGCCCAAGTGTACTGAAATGCTCCTTGTATTCTTGCCCTCCTTATTTCTTTTGTTTCAAACACAGTAGAGGAAATAAATGCCTGATTGGCTTAGGGCAGCTTTTATCAAAATTATTCTGAACAGCTTTCCACCTAAACTTTTGGTTTTGTTTTCCAAACTTCTCATCAGCACGGCCATCCACTCCTTACTTTTAGCTGAATTCATGAAGATTTTGTGGTCTTCTCTTTCTTAGAAAACTATAATAAGCTTCCAGCTCTTTTAAATTCTATTTGTATGACTTAGTTTCTGAGCATGTCTTCTTTTACCCCATGCCACTATCATAATTTTATGGGACATAAGTAGCTAGAAAGCTATGGGGATTTTTCGTTTTTGTTTGTTTGATTTCTTTTCTTCCTTTCTTCCTTCTTTTCTTTTTTACTTTCTGTTGTTTTTCTTTTTCGTTCTTTCTTTTTTTTTTTTTTGGTTTTTCAAGACAGGGTTTCTCTGTAGCTTTGGAACCTGTCCTGGAACTAGCTCTTGTAGACCAGGCTGGACTCGAACTCACAGAGATCTGCCTGCCTCTGCCTCCCGAGTTCTGGGATTAAAGGCATGCGCCACCATCGCCCGGCGCTTTTCCTTGTTTTTCAAGAAAGAGTTTCTCTGTAGCTTTGGAGCCTGTCCTGTCACTAGCTCTGTAGCATAGGCCTGACCTTGAACTCATAGAGATCCACCTGCCTCTGCCTCCCAAGTGCTGGGATTAAAGGCATGCTCCACTACTGCTTGGCACTATGGGGTTTTGAGATTTTAATATGCTGCAGAGAATAATAAGATGGATTTCAAGCAATTTATTAAGAGCAATAAAAGTAAAATTTGGACATAAATTACCTAGAGAGATTTAAGTTTATGATATTATTACTGGATGTTAGATGCATCTCTGTGAACAAACTTTACTGAGATAGAGAAACAGATAGGAGTTCAGCTACCAAGGCAAGGGTGATATATTATCTGGTCACATCTTTGGATTTGTCAGAGATGACTGCTAACTTTATGTTGAATTGTGGTAAAAACAAGGTTCAGTGAAGCTATCATTTTTTCCAGTTTTCCTTTATACTATTTCACTTTACTTGTGGGCACATGATCACATGTCCTAAACAATAGTTTTCTGATTATGTAACGGCCACATTCAAACAGCTTCCCACACACTCATCACATTGGCATGCCAGAATTTTCTCAACATGTCGCCATTTCACTGACCAAAGGATAAGTTCCACTTTTAATATTAATCGATTATCTTTCCAACCAAGCAAAACCTTTTAGCTTCTGTCTGGAGCATATAATATGCTAGTATGGTGTTTGTATTTTAATTATTTATACCTTCTGCTTTAATTTCCATATAGTCAAATTCAACCTGACATTTAACCCTCGCCTCGGAATCCAGTTCCTCATTCCCTAGCAATTCTTGTAAGTGCCACTGCTTTCTGAAATTTAGTATGTTCAGTCCTCTGGTGGACTTATTTTCCACCAGAGAAAGAAGAAGACAAAGTGGGGAAGAAAGGAGAAAGAAGGAAGAAAATAAAGAGGGGAAATAGGATGAAGAACATAAAACATAGAAGAAACAGGAGAAAGGATAGCTGAGAGGGAGAGATCTTCAAAGTGCTTGAAAGAATGCTAGTAAAAAATATTTAATGAAAGACCAAGACAAAGTTTGCAAGTGCCTAATAAGAAAAACACAAATTAATAAGCCAGAGAATGGACTCCAGTCTCAGTTCAAGGGTATGCTTCATCTGTGACATTGGACAAGTTCTATAGCCTTCCATTTTTTTTTATATGTAAAATGGAAACAGTTTTCTCAGACAGTCATCAGGATTAAATTTGCACCAGTAAAGTACCTGAAACATGATCGGGCACATTGCTTTCCATTGAATAAGTGGAAGCCCCTTGTATACACTACAGTTATGCTTTTATGAGTTTCCTTAAATCAAAAGATTGTAGGTTGAAATCATAAGAAAAGCCCAAATGTACATCTCCTAAATTCCATTACTGAAAAGTGACCCAGGGGCTGGGCAGCTGGCATTTCTGATTGAGCAACATCCTTAAATGAAACACTATTGTGAAGCCAGCCCTGGCTTAACAGCCCTCTGGTATCTGTTTAGTCGTAGCTCTTGACTCTCAGCAGAGATTAATTCCTCATCTGTGGAAATAGGCAGCTGATATATTAACAACAACAGCAAAACAGAGAAAAGCAATTTATGTTGCTCAATACAGGTAGGTAAAAGAAACAGAGTTCTCAGTAAATGAACACATTTAGAAAGTAGAGAAGTTGTTTTGGGAAGAGCAGTGAGGACCATCAAGAAAGGACAAGACTCATGCATACCTATCAAACCCAAACAGAGACAAGTAGGTCTTTTTCTTCTTTGGGAACTTTTATTCTGAAAGCCTGGGATAGTAGAGAAAAATATCAGCTAATATAGCTTTTTCTGCTGACTCTTCTGTGGTTGGAGTGATGGTGGTAGCACATGTGTGCACACACACATACATGCATGAATGTTACCACGGCCAGTTCTCACCACTATCTTAATTTTCCATGTCGTAGAATTGAAACTCAAATAGCAAGAAAATGGAAGAGTGATGGAGCTGGGGTGTGGATCTGAAGAGACCAGCTTTGGCCTTTTGTTCTCCTGAATCATCTCAGTGGTAAAAATAGTAATGTCATTTTATTCTTCTGGCTTCTTCTCACTTAGGGATTCCATACCAATAATAAATGATAAGCGTTCTATCTATGCCTCCCACTGTCATCTTTTTATCGGACGGTCCTAGTAAGGCTTTCTCACTGGGGGAACATAGTATGAAGACTGACTTGTTTTCTAAAATGTAATGTCATTAATATGTAGAATATATTATACACACATATTTATCAGCACCTTTGAGGGCCATAACTATAGATTTAAAGGTGGGGATGATTATTGAAAAATAGAGCTTCAAATGCTCAGCGCATGCACAGAGTCCAAAATCCAAGCTACTTGGAAAACTGAAGCAGGAGAAACTCATGATCCTAAAAGTCCTAGAGTTTGAGACTAGACTGGGTAACATAGAAAGGCCCTATCTCAAGCCAAACCTAGCCAAGCCAATCTAACCATCCCAACATACAAACACCCATGAGACATGTAAGATCTTAGTATTTCCATGTCTTCTTTTTTTCCCTACAAGAATAATAGAGATACTAATGTTTTATCATCTCCCTTTGTTGATCTGTTTGGAACTTCTATTCTTTGAGACACAAAATAAGTACATGAATAAAATTTAAAAGTAAAACATATTAAAAAAAATCCACGTCCTTGTTTCTCTTACAGTACATGCAATGTAAGATATACATAAAGCATCAGAGGACTGGAAAGATGGTTTAGGCTGTAAAATATTTACCTTTCACATATGAGTAACTGAGGCTGGATACCTGGTTGCTAATTAAAATAAAAATTGAAAAATAAAAGCATTAGGTAAAAAATTATGATCCAATAGAGCTTATACAACAATATGTTGATTTTATGTCATCGTATAAAAGAGACATTAATGTAAAGATTTTCAACTTGAAATATGTAACAATTCAGAATGGAGGCACCAACTGTTCTACATTGAATTAAAAGTCTCTTACTTTAAATCATATACTATATGCGCTAAATCATTTTCCTGCAAAGCTAACTGCATATCATCAGTGTTGAGCTGTTTCCATTTCTAAAAACTAAACTATGATCAGTGTATCTGGAATCACTAAGATGAGTGTCTAGCCAAAAGGATCATTATTAATGGAGAGGGTGATGCATCTTCAGTCCAAGCAAAGAGATTTCTTTCTTCATGCAGAAAGGATAGGTTTCTGGAGACCCACTGCTATGAGATTAGGATTTAGAAAACCTTTGTGGTTTTTGTGGTAGACAAACAAGAGTTTGGATAAATGAATTCTCCATTTAATGTTTGTGTGAACTGCTATAACCCCTGTATTATTAGAGGAAAAATGATAGTATAGAGCTCAGCAAAACGCCAGGAGAGGTAAGATAATGATGTAAATGATGCTGAGGGAATTGCTCAGGACATTTATCAAATGTTGGTGTGCTTTTGGTCATCATTATCCTCATCTTTAGTGACTTCATCAATATGCTCATCGTGTAGATCAATGCCACTTAATCTTCATTGTTACAGGAGCCAAGCAGTACAGCAGACTACTGTAGTTACTTTCTTCTTATTGTGAATCAAATTATTTTGGATCATGATTTCAGATTTTTTTGTTTATTGTGGTAAATGTATGTGGCTAGGACTTTCCACATTACAGCCAACCTGAGCAGAAAACCAACCATAAACCAAGGAGGGCACAGCATTCAAGACCTGGACTTAATGACTGACTTCTTCCAGGGAAGCCTCAAAGTTCAAAAGTACCACAACCTACGAAAACAGCTTTACCAGCTGGGGGCCAAGTTTTCCAACTCATGAGCCTATAGGGATCCTCTGCCATCTTCCATTCCACTGGAATCAAGACGTACAGCAGGCCCAGAAACTTTAGAATGGGATTATTAGACCACATCCAATGGAATATCTTAATTTTTCATTTACGTTCCAAAGAATATTTTTAACTCACCAGACTAAAGGAATGTGTATTTCAAGCTCTCGGAGGGCATCGATTTTCTGAAAGCATTGCTGTAGAGTTTTACCACGATTCTAACGGTGGACTCTTGGGTACTGACATAGGAGGCAGTTTTCTCTGATCTTAAAAAGCAACTGACATTACATAAGGGAAGGAAGGCTGTAGAGGAACAGTGGCTAAGATAAAAGATACGAGGAGCCATGACTTCCAGACACATTCTCTTTCCCACCTGAAATCTCCATTAACTTCGGGGTATGGTATAATGTGAATTAATAAGGACTGATTCAAATCAACTAGAAGATTGTTACTGACTCACTAGGGATCTTTTTGTCAGATACTCAAGTTCTCATTACTCTATGCTTTAAAGTAATCTGCTATTGTCACCTTGTAAAAATTATCTTTATTAAGCAGAACAAAGGCAATAATCAGTCCCTGCTTATTTGATTACAAGTATTGGTGGCTATGGGAATTGGCTTGCTTGACAACCTTTTTCTTATTCAGCCATCAGCGGATCCTTTGACAACCTTCTGATCCTCTCTAGACAGCCCCATTGAAAGTTTGAGTCATACATAGCAAAGACTCCTATACTGGGAGTTCTTATGCATCACACATACATCAATGTGTTGAATGCTTTGGCAGGCAGAATAATGTCCTTCTTGAGGTGCTTAGCTCCTGATCAACATTGAGGGGACATTGAGTCACTCAGATTGTATGAAGTACTAGCCCTATTGCTCATATCCTTCAGACATGCCGTAGGAAGCAGGAGTATATAAGCCTATTTAGAAATGATGGGTCTTTCAACTTTAAAGTGAGGATAATAATTCTATTTTGATGGTTTCCTGTTCATATAGATAAGAGCAATGATTAACAATTGATATTCAAAAAATGGAAGTAAAAAGAAGATCAATCATATTTCTGATCCCCTCATTCATTTCATCAGAAACATACTATCTGAAAAGATGTTTTATCGAGGTGAGCATGTTTGCCTAGGAGAATTAATTACAAAGTTTTAAGAGTCTTGTCACAGTCTAATGCAGTCAGATTCAAGAGTGCGTTCCAGGAAGTTGGGGTGGGGGAGCAGATTAGGGCTGCTGGTCTAAAAGTGGTAAGATAATTGTGGCGTGAAAAAGGCAGAGGGGACTTCTGAACCAAAAAAAAATTATTCCCTTCTTAGAAATGTAAACCAAAACCCAAATGAGATAATAGCTCACTTGGGTCAGAATGGTTATTATCAAAGACAACAGCAGTGTGTGCTTAAGAGAAAGTGGAGGAAAAGGAATTCTTGAGCTCTGTTGCTGGAAATGTAAAGTAGCCCTGCCATTACATAGAGCAGTATGAAGTTTCTTCACAAAGTAAAAAAAAAAAAAAATCAGGCTGACAGGGACTGGGGAAGTGGCTCACAGTTTAGAGCGTTCATTCCTTTTGAAAAGGACTCAAGTTCAGTCCTGGAACCAACATTATGGTTTACAGCCGTCTATAACTCTAGTTCTAGGGGATCTCACACCCTTTTCTGATAGCCATGGGCACACATGTGGGGCACATTCATACCCCTAGGCAAAACATTTACTCACACAAAATAAAGTCACTAAGTTTGAAAAAAATATCGTACTACCTTATAGGCCCAGCCATTCCACTTCTGGGCCTTTACGTAGTCTGTTGAGATGTTTCCCTTCCATGATCACTGGAGCAAAATTCACACTGGTGAAGGAAAGTAAACAAGAAAAGTGCCCACCAGCTGGTGAGCGGATGAAGAGAGTGAGGAACATACACACAGTAGAACATGATTTATTCAGAAAAACAATGAAATCCTGCAGTTTACAAAAATTTAGATAGAAGTGGAGAGCAATATGGTAAGAGAAACAGCAAGACACAGAAACACAAGTCCAACATAATCTTACAGATATACCTAATGAAAGAATCGCAGATGCCCCATGGAAGTGGAGAGTGGAACGGTTTTCATAAGAGGCACAGATCTGAGTGCTGCCCATGGCAGTGGTCCTTGCGGTCACACCCAGAGAAGTCTTCCTGCAGTTCTTTCTACACACACCCTTCCTTTTACATTTTAAAGCTCCAATGACCGGACAGTAATTTGGGAAAGAAAAAAAATCTAAATGATTTACCATATTACATTTTTCGCTCTTTATCTCTATTTCTGACATCAAAATATATATATTCACATCTCTCTCTCTCTCTCTCTCTCTCACACACACACACACACACACACACACTAACACAGCTGTGGGGTGTGTGTGTGTGTTTGTTTGTGTGTGAAGCAGTAATTAAAGATAATTAATTACTTTATTCATGAAGGAAGGGAGTATATGGGAGAACCTAGAGGGAAGAAACTGAGAGGGAAAATCATTTAATTATACTATAATCTCAATAAATTATTTTTTTAAAAAAAGCAGAGCTGCTTCAATCCATTCTAGAAAATTTCCTCGACAATTTCTGGTTAAAGGCCTCTCATAGTCTATTAGGGATCATGGCTATCGTCTCAGAAGACCCCCTCTAATCTAAGTTCCTACCACTGGATCTTTGGTTCCTTGCACATAATTTCGGAGGGGATTCACCATCGTATTTTCTTTAAGTGTTCATCACAGCATCGCCTTTGAGTTACAGAAACTTGTTGTGCCCTATTCTAACTTAAGTGTACCACACTACTTAATCCACAGGTCTGAAACATTGCACCTCTACGCCTACTTTACTGCCCTACACACATTTAAAACCATGTGCAATTGCATCATAACTTGCATTGCCTACAAAAGGAAAAAACAAAGGACTACGTCATATGCGTTTTGCTCCTATGATATTATCCACTTGAATATGGGGTACTACATGCTTAATGTTTGTTTGTGCGATAACTAACAATAATAATAATGGCAACTTAGTTGTTTCTCACTTATTTTGAGAAAACTTTCCTTCTCAGCAGTTCTTTCTATCCAGGGTGCATTCTTTCATTAGAGTCAACCACACAAGAGTTAAAAACAAAGGACCTCTTTACTTATGAAGCCTCTCTACTTTGCTTCACGCTCTGTGATGTCCTTAACTCAGCCTCGTTCTCTAAGTAGATGGGGTGCACAGGTGATCCACACCACCCGTTTGAAGTATGGAGGACGGTTTACAGGTGCAACATTAGAGAAGCAAAGATGAGCTGACGTTGATCTACTGAATGTAGAATCAGTGTTTCTTAAGGTTATCCAATTTATGGTAGATTATGAGTCAAGAAAAAGACTGAGTCTACCGATAAAAATACGTGATAAGGGACTAAGATGCCATTATATTCTCCTGCTTCTCCAGTATGAACAGGCATCTAAACTGAACTGTGCTGAGCTTAATCATTCTATATGGCTGTAACACATGTTAGGGAATGGCTTCACCATACTTTCTGGCTGAATGAATAAAGGCATTGAGATAAGAATATCCCAAGCTCCTAAACCAAAAGGATCCCTTACCTTTTCAATTTCATGTTTTCTTAATTTCTTGGAAAGATCCTGCTTTGAAGGAGGTTCATAAATTATTGATGAATAATGACTGTATCATTAGTTATGAAGCTTAGAGTACATTCTGCATGTTTTTATAGAGCTCAGAGAACCCAAGGCAGGCATTCAGTTCCTATTTCTCACCCTCGCATGTGCCTGCTTAACTTCTGATAAACAAGATAAGTGTCATTAACTTAACAAGACAGTTATAATGATCACAACTTCGAACTATGCACACAGCCTGCTACACAGTCTACTTTGTTGCCAGAGGCCACCCAGACTCTCAAAATAATCACACAGAAACCATATTATTTAAATCACTGTTTGGCCAATAGCTTAAGCATATTTATAACTAGCTCTTATATCCTAAACTAACTCATCTCCATTAATTTTTGTGCATCACCACGAGGTCATAGCCTACAGGCAAAGTTTCAGCATCTGTCTCCTCTAGTGGTGGCTACATGGCATCTCACTGACTCTGCCTTCTCTCTCCCAGCATTCAGTTTAGTTTCCCCCACCTAGTTATATTCTGCTAAGCCACTGGCCAAAACAGCTTTATTAATTAATCAATAAAAGCAACACATAGACAGTAGACCTTCCCACATCAATGCTTCACCACCTGGATCATGGAGGGGTGACACCCTGGGGTGGTTTATGTAAACACTGTAATATAAGAGGGAAAGTAGGGATGTTATTGCTGATAAGATCTGATGCCATTCCTGGATGAAATCTCCTATATGTTAAAAATTATCTTTTTAAACTTTAGTATGCTGTGTTTTCCAAAATTGCTGTTTATTTAATTTTCTTTGTTATTTTTTCTCACATGATCTTTAAGTCCCCAATGAAAATGGTGCCATTTCAATGAGCCTTATCCTATACCACTGATGTTCTTAGTCCCCAAATATAGTAAGAGATGACAGTTTTGGAATTAGGAATAGTTCATAGACTTGATATGATATAAAAAGTGAACTTATCAGAGTTGGGAAATTTTAGTGAAAATATGACTAGTGAACTTAGGTGTGAATTTTTCTTTATCTGTCCTTTTTTTTGACAGTTGGGTCTTGACTTCCCCTCTAGCTCCTATTGAGGCCATTTAACTCTTTCATGTGGATTAAATAACAGGCCTGTGTTATTGGCAAAGGGTTTGCATACAGAATATGTCCACTTAATGTCAACATCCTTTGACTTATTTTCCTAAAGGAGAGATACAAGAAAATTGCTACAAGCATTCAGAAAAGTTATTATATTCATTTTAAGAAAACATATATGACTCAGGAGAGTGTTAAGCCATTAAATGCCTTGCCAAGTTCACACAGCTAATAAGCAATGAGCTAGGGCTGATTTTGAGTTCCCTCAAGTACTAGATGATTGCTATTAGAACTATGTCCCATGGCCTCTGGAATACCAGGTTTGGGGTTTGGAACATGCTAGATCTGATCATGTATCCACTATCCAATAAAGAAGAGTCAACCATTTTTTTTTTCCTAACAGCACTACAAATTGAGGACTTAGATATTTGGAAGGCCATTAGTCTATCCCAAGAGATGAGTGCCACCACCTCCAAAAAGGACCCTTGAGGAGGGGTCTGAAATTTTAATTCAAGTAAAATTATAATAAGCTCATTTGCCCTTGGCATGGCTCACATATTCCTAATTAGAATTCTCATGACATGAGTTCAGGAGCAATGGAATTCATATAAAACATGATTATTATTTTGTATAATGAAATATGTCAAGCTCCATGGAAATTAAAGTAACTAATCATGTCTTATCAGTGACACTCAAATGCCATCATACCTCCACTGAATGTGATTTTTTTCAGCCAGGCCCATTACTGATCCATAATACCTTGATCTGACAGCAGGCAACTAGGTAGGTTTCAAGGAAGGAGACATTGAAAGGCATCCGTGGATTGAGTCACAGTCTGTAAACCGGCAATCAAAATGCACAATACACCAGAAAACCAAGTCACAGTCCTCAAGGCAAGAAAATAAATGATTACAAGCCACACGTGAACAGACAGTAATGTTCTACCTGACAGCTACCCCTAGGCTGTTTCCAAAGGCAGGACTGCTCAGGGGAGTGGCAGCTAAGATACGCACAGCGTCGCCGACGTCCACTGTTTGCGCTGCTACTAGGCCTAAAACATGACCCGTCAGCTAGTAACAGCGTGCCTTCGCATGCTACTTAACACATCCTAGGCTTGAGTACAAATGTCTTAGCCACGTTCACATTGCATTTATATTTTAATCCAAAATGAAACTGAAACCTAAAGAAGCTACGCATGAGGTGTTCTTTGATTCAGTCAACTGACTGCCAAAAGAATGGGCTCTTGTTGCTGTGTGGGTTCAGTGAAAAAGAAAAAAATCAAAACACAATCTCCAAGCTAGGGAGAGCCTCTTCTGAGACACACAATTATCACCAACACTACCACATTCCAAAGCTCAGCTGCAGAAAGAGTGTGCTGGGCCACCGTAATCTCAAGTCACCTAAATGACTTTATAAAAGTCCCAGTCTAAAACAAAACAAAACACTGGGCATAAATGCATTCTTTTCCGGCACACCAAAGTGAAGATCTCTTGTGCCAAAAGAAAGGTCTACTTTAAAAGAAAAAAAGTCATCTAAGAGATTCTAAAGTAGCCATTACTAAAACAAAGAAAAAAGTCAAATGCCTGCTATACTTAAGAGAGGTCTAGAGTTTTCAAAATACATTTTACCTAGTGTGATTTTTATTCCATTTTGAAGCATCATTAGAATTTTAATACAAATCTAACACACATTCAAAGAAAGCAAGTGGAAAAAAAAGAACACAAATTTTTCTTAATTCTGACACATGCCAAATATTTTTTTTTATCTTATGCCTTAGCAACTTAAACAATGGCAAACAAAGTGAAACAGAGAAATGAGATGATGTTTCTGGGATTGGCTGCAGGTGTGCAAGCTCCAGATGTAATGACTTTTTAATATGCCACTAGGAGAACGGTCTGGGACCACCTGACGCTATCCATCCCTGCCAGACATAATCTCCATCTTATGGTTTACACTCCCGCGGTACTCCCAGAACACACAGCCATTTCTTCCTTCTTCTTAGCAACGTGTTTAAGGATTTGGTTCTCTTCTTCAAGGATTTTTAACAGTTTTCAAATATAATTAAGTCGTTAAGAGCTTGAAGTAATGAATCTCACATCTGACTCTGATCTTCACTTCTCTGATAAGAGAGAAGGACTTTAGTTTCCTCGTGTATAGTGTGGAATAGTAGTACGTGCCTTGTGAGATTGTGGGATAGTTAACTCCGGCCTCATGAGATGGTGGGAGGAATGACGTCAGCTCTTTCATGTCTAAAATGGTATCAGATTATGACAGACCATCTCAAAAAGGTGTAGTCACCGACAGCATAATGAAAGATAAAGACAAATTTGCCAAAGGCTTAGCAATATCAGACTAAACCACGGTCTTTCTTCTGAGGAGATGATAAAACACAAGCTTAGGGTAAAGATCCCAAGCAGGAGGCCCTGCTCATACAGCCCAAGACTCACAGCCCTGCTTCCTACGCTGCTACGCTAAACTAAGAAGCGCTTGACCAATTATCGGATGAAAAGGCTTGGCTCATTCTAAGCAAAGATTAAGAGTTTTAGTGAAGCATTTAGCTTAGCACTGAGCTGACGCATTTGCCAGGTGTGCAAATCAAAGTTGATCTGTTTTCACCAGCGTCCCCTCTTCCTTTTCCTTCGTGTCTCTCTGAATGTTCTTCTCACCCACCTATGTGTACACACATGTCCATGAGCAGGAGTTCACACATCCACATACAGATACAAACATGAAGCCCCAGTGTTTAAAAAGCCTGCATTTCTGACAAAGAAGAAAAGTGGAATAAACACTATAGTTCTATGAGTGCAACTTAAATTCTGCCTCTGGTCCTCAAAAGCTATTGGCTAAGGGCAAGGTTTTCAGTCAGTTATTTCTCCATTCACTGGGAAGCACTACTGGTGTTCTAACTGACAGATGCGGCCATGTTTTCTGTGGATTAAGGAGATAAATGCAGACAATGCCCTTGCCCCGGAAGACACTGTATTTTAGGGAATATTGAGAAGATTGACACAAGACACAGATTAAAACAATTTTAAGAATCATATTGTGGTAAGGGATATAAAGGAAATACGCTCATGGGTGCAGTGATTTAGAGCGTGGTTATAAAAGCACATTGCAGGAAGAACATTCTGCTCCCAGCTTATTTCCTTTCAGGTCTGATAGCTGGAAGACATGTCTGACGGTTCCCACCCAGGCACGCAACGGTTCTATTCACACAGACGATGCCTCAGCCACAGCAATTAGGTTTTAAGAAAACTGGAAACAAAACAAAGAAATGGGTTAGGTTAAACGAAGGAGGGACACAAAGCTGGAAGGTAGAAAAATGGAAAGCTTGAGAGTTAGCGCCAACACGGCCACAGCTAGGTGGGTGGGTGAAGTCCCGGCTGGATGAACGGCTGCACAGCTTCGCAGAGCTTTTGACTCTCTAGGCTTTCATGCCGGTCTGGCCAGGAAGGAGATTTCGCTCCTGAAGGTCTGAACTCTCCCACCCTCAGGCAGGTTCCAGCACCCGCACTGACAGCTCCAAAGCATGAAGTCCATTTACATCCCGGACAAGGAGGCAGAAGCCACAAGAAGGTCTGGATTCCCTCACTCTTTGGTAAGATTCAAGGTCCAGGTTTTCATGGAACCAGAAACGCAATGAACACTTATAAAGCTAATGTCAAGGGGATTTCCTCTGACCAAACGTTCCAGATAGAGGGAAAGTCTCCCTATAGCTCTACACAAAGGTCATTTTCCCTCCCCCGGAGCTTATTTTAAGCAATGTACATCTATGTTCTAAAGGATGCTATCAAAAAAACTTTACATATATATATACAAGTATGTTGGTTCACTTCCGAAAATGAATTTTGAAAGTGTGCTCACCCATAACCAGAGCACAATTTCCTTCATTGTTCAGCATATAATAAGTCACAGGCAGAATCAGAAACAATAGACCTTATAAATAATGTTCACAAATCTTACTTGTCCTACCATTTAGGTATTCTAATACAAAAATAATAATAGCATAGCTTAAAATCCTATTTTTAAGCATTTGTTCATGAAAAAAGTCAAGTACAAAAAATACATCTATCTTCTATATAGGCTTATGTTTACTTTTGAAATGATAAGGCAGCTGGAGTTAGGAACCTGACGTGAAACTGGTTGCGAACTGATTGTTGGACCTGAGTGATTAGGATAGAGAGCACAGTTATGAACGTTTTATACATTTATATAAATGCTTCTTGAGTTATGTCCCCACCTGTGGAAAGGAACTGCACATAGTTTATTTAAATAATTGGAATTTTCTGATAAAAGTTAAATATATGTGAACTCTCCAACATAACTGAAATATAAGGTGCCTTATCATCTATAATTATAAAATTTGAATCCATGTTCTCCAAATCATGTTGCTACACGGAGTTTCATAACAGATGTAGGATTCATGAACTACTTGCCAACAGGATAAGTTTTCTCAACACATAATGATCAAACGTTAATCTGAAATCAAACCCATCATGAATTTAAGGCGTTTCTGTCTATGTCTCCCTGTGTGTCACATATTAGTTAGTTTCTCTGCTCCGTGACAAAATACCCCAGCAAAACCAACTCAGTGTAGAAAAGGTTAATCTTGTCTCACAGGTCAAGGGGAAAGTGTCCATCACGGCAAGAAAGATAAGACAGAAGTCAGGGATGATTTGGTGTCAAGAACCAGAAGCGAGAAGGTCACATTGTGTCTGCACTAAGGAAGCCTGTGTAAACAGGAAGTGGGGACAGATTATAAAGCTTCAAGGCCTCCTTGCAGTGACCAGCTTTCCCAAGTGAGGCTCAAACTACTAAAGGCTCCACCAGCTTTCCAACATGCACACCAGCTGGGGACCAAGGTTTCAGACTGGTGAGCCTATGGGGACATTTCATATTCCAAAGCAAGTCACTTGATTTCATTGTAGTCTTGGTTCGGAACATGCTGCTTGTTCGCTCTTCACTACACATGCCGTCACACCATGTGACCGCAACAAACACCGCTGGGAACACACTGTCTTCCATCTGAGGCTGTTTTATGGCTATGAATCACAGTGCCTAACAGTCTATGCAGTTTGCTGCTCCCACAGAAACACAATAGTTCAATTACAGTAAATCCAGACGTTGAGTGCGTTCCTCCCACCACTCCTTAGCATGTAAATATCAGATTAACGTATCCTTGAACTACTGTTTGCTACAAAGTTTGTCTGTACAGTTTTATGTTTGAGTTGTGTAAACAATACTTAGTTTTGGCTTGGGAACAGGATAGAATTTCCAGCAACCTATAAAAGGGCCCTAAATAACCTTGGACTATTTGTCCTCTGTGTTTATGTAAAATGGACATTCTCAGCTCTATTATAAAATCAAAATAATGTTTTAACACTTAAAAACATTGATGATGCTATGTCATATAGCATACAATACCTATATTGGTTTTAATTCTTTATATGAAAATAAATCAGGATATATATGTTCTTCAGATGCAATTTCCTGTTTATCTTTAATAAAGTATAAAAGACAATATATCAATGATTTATTTGAAATCAAATTACATGATTTATTTCCAATATATTTTATTTGGAATTTATTATATATACATATATATGTATATATAATATACTTCTATAGGGTGATTGTATAAAAATTTATAAGGAAAAAGAGGTCACAATTGAAAGCAGAGACCTCCTCTAAATACATCTTAGATCTAAAAGCATGTTCAGTGGCCTGTTTCCCTGTATAAGCCATCATAAGTAATCTTTTAAGGAGAAATAAATGGTACAGCAGAAAGTTTATGATAGAAAGCATAAAATATGACTTTTTCATCTTTAATCATATTTATGGCCTTTAAGTTTTCACCGTTTCTGCGCCTTACCAGTTTCTGTGATCTCCAGGGACTGGACTTCACCTCACAGTTTCGTCTGTAGATAGGGGCCCCTAACGTATTCCATTAATATCATTTTCCTAAGACTATCTGAAATTTTCCAAGGCTCTTCATTTATGTATTATGGAAATCATTACATTACCAAGATTTCAAAGGTGCTTTCTAGGTACACAGAAATAGCTAACTGTGCAAAGGAAAGAAAAAATAAAATAAAACTCACCAACTGGAAAGTGGACAGTTACATAAACATGTGTTTATATCTCTTGAGAGAATTCCCTTTAGGGAGGAAGGTCAAGGATAAGTGCCTAATCTCCATAAAGAGTCACTGAGCTAAACAAAATCTACCATGCCCAGTGAAACAGGAACTTCTGCGATTACATGTTCTCAATATTTTCTTGAGTGTTTTCATTCAAAAAAATTAATTAAAGCATGAGAGTAAGTGACAGTGGGTACAGATCAAAGGAGGGTTTTCAGAGAAGGGTCAAAACAGATATAAATGACTTTCTGTGGGAGAGAGCTTCTGGGGCCTTCTCTCTCGGTAAACAGAGAAGCAGCTCAAATAACATGGCTTTATTCATCTTTGAATGCCAAATACTATTTCCTATGGTTGTCAACAGATAAAGGGGTTAAAGGAGTCAACAAATGAAGACATGTGCTCAATTCCCCTGAATTACATCAAGGGAAAGGCTGGTAAGGAGAAAAATACTTGGGTGAGGTCTGTGCGGAGCAGAAGGATATAATGACAGTCAAACAAGACCCCTAGGCCTTTGCAGGAGCGCAAACTAGACTTGCCTGTGTGATTCCTAGGAGCAAATCTGGGTTTCTTCAGAGAGTATTTGTGTAGAACAAAGGAGATGAGAGACTCTGCAGCCAACTCACAGGCACATGCCACAAAACAATCTGTCATCGCCTCTCTTTCTACCCACAGGGCTAGACTGTCTGCTAAGTTAAAGTGATAGATGGTCCAGAAGAAAAGTCTGAATCAGCAGGTTCAAGAGTATTTGTCTTAGAACTTTAATAAAAGCCCAGACATACTCAAAATGGACTTCAGTGAAGAATTTGAAATATTATCCTATAAGCTTGACTACGTCTTTCTTTTCCCAACTTAAGTTTGTAAAACAACTTCTGCTTCTGTGATGCTTTACTCCTTTTTCCTTCTTAACATCACACTGTCAGGACAAGACTATGTGGTTGCTCTTATCATGTACTTAGTAATTATCTGAGCGTGACTCTAAAAATAGGTTCAAACCTGCCATACACAGGTAGATTCTCTGCCAAGCACAGGGCCAGGATTCTCTTGGTAAGCAGAAAGAAATCCAGCTGCTAGCATTCGCTGAGGACTCACTACACTTCAGAAGTGACTCTGTGCTCTCTCCGCGTTGTTTAACTTACTGCGTAGATAAACTAAGAGCCCTGCATCACTCTTACACAGGGAAACTGAGGCTTAGGTGTGCATGCACAGTAGAGCACATTTTAACTCATGCATTTGCCATCGAAACCCTCATCTTCGGCTGAGAGATGGCTCAGAGGTTAAGAGCACTGACTGTTCTTCCGGAGGTCCTGAGTTCAATTCCCAGCAACCACATGGTGGCTCACAACCATCTGCAATAAGATCTGGCGCCCTCTTCTAGCCTGCAGGGATACATGCAGGCAGATGCTGTATACATAATTAATAAATAAATCTTAAAAAAAGAGAAACCCTCACCTCTCTACCACACTACCTACAGAGGGAACGGGAGCTGTTATTGAAGTATTTCTTTCCATCAAGCCAATTACAGACATGATTAGGTAAATTTACAATGCCAAACGCTACCTAACAACTAAATGTTTAGCTTATTAGAGCCCATTGTGGGCATTATTAATTCTCAATTATTAATAAAATCCTTTTTATTATCAAACACTGTTATGACTAGATATTTTAGCTCAGCAAATGAAACTTCATTAATTATTTATCAAAGACACAATTTAAGCCGCACTTCAAAGAGAAAAACCTGAGATCGTGTGGACATAATTGCCAACATTCTTTTTAATCTTTACAGTTTTTTTTCCTTAAAACCCAAACTTGACTTAATTAGAAAGGACCTCTGTAGTACTTTTCCAGGGTTTTAAACCAACCTTTGGCAAATCTGTTTTGTAATCCTGAAATCTCCCCAGAGCACCGCTTCTCACTGGAACTTGAAGTGATGACCCAAAGGATTTCCTCTGATGAGGGGAGGCTGAGGGTGTGGGCTTCATGTGACAAACAGCCTATGCCCTGGTGTGAGCAGCAGCACCTACGGGCGAAGGTCTACATTCTGTAATTCTTAAACTGAGTTCCTCCATCAGACACTTTGATATCAGGGATAACAAGGATTGCACACTTGACATTCAGTCTTTTCGGTTCTCTGATGTTGAATTAGGAAATAATACCTGGAGATAGGAACCACTTAGTTTTAGGAAACTTTGCTCTGAATGTGTCATACGTGGATCCAGAACTAACTCTGTGGGTGCCTTATTACATAGCCCAAGAGGGTATCAACGTCATAATTATTTTACCTCAGCCTCCTCCCCAGTGCTGGGATTGCAAGTGGGCACTACCACACTCAGCTCTGTGGGCATCTTTCTTTGTGACAGTTTTCTGTACCTTGGCTATGAGGATAGTGAATTGTATCCACTTTGTTGCTCATAAGTCAAGGGAACAGTAATAAGTAATTTCTTCCCTGAAGCTTGATACATGCTATCAGAAAAACTGAAAATGCAATTATAAAATTAAAATCACCATTTATAAATCTTATGATATACTTGCCTATCTATCACTGTACAAACACATATACACTGTATTTAATATCTTGTGTGAGTTTAATAAAATGGCACAATAGAGGTACTGTTTTGAAGCTATGCAAACTGAAGCTCGGTAAGGATAATAATGTATTTAAGACTTCAAACCCAGTCAAAGTGCTGAGGGTTGAATCATAAACACTTAATTTGAATTATAGTTAGAACAATTAATAGCTAGAAAGCTCTGAGCAAGTGTTTAATTTTTATTCAATGTCAGAACCCTAATTTTCCAAACAAATGACAACATCTGCCTTGCAAAATTATTGCAGGCTATAATTATCATTAAATGTTCCTAGAATATTTTCATATGCTCACTAATAAATTCACACTAATCATTATTTTTACAATCACTTAATATTAGTAGTAGTACAGAAAAATGTGAGTTTTCTTCAGACATGAGGCAAAACAGCCTGGAATGGCTTGTGATGGAGGCCATAGGTTACATTTTTGCATAGATTACAGCCTGCGTTTAAATATGAAAATTTGAGGAAGAAATCAGTTTCTGGTCATATTTTTCAGATTGTAATATAGGTAGAAAACTATAAAGTATGTACCAATCCCATACATCTTGACTTAATATTTACAAAAGGGCTGTTAAAGCTTATGCAAGGCAAGATAACTGGCCACATTCCAATTTCTGAAATGTGTAAATATGCCACTTTCCATGGTAGTAGTAACTTTCAGATGTGGTCAGATTAGGGATACTTGTTTGAGATGTTTTTCTGGATCATTCTGGGCCCATCACAATCATAGGAGTTTTTTTGGAGAGTCAGCAAGGAGTTAGGACAGAAGTAGAGTCAGAGGGAAATATTGCAAGATGCTCTGTTTCAGAAGGCAGGTTAAAGTTGATCTACTTCTGGCTAGAGAGGAAGAGAAAAGTCATCCAGCAAACAAGAAATAATGCAGGAGCCTTTCCTTTGAAGCTAGAAAAGGCAACGAGCCCAATTTCCCTCAGACCCTTTACACCTTGATCTTAGACGGGTGAGACTCACTTCGTATTCCTGATTTTCATCCATAAGATAGTAAATCTGCGATGTTTCGGCCCAGTAAACTTAAAAGAACTTCTTATAACATCAGTGTGTAACTAGTAAAAAGGACCATGGGTAGTCCACAGAGAATAAGGTACTGCACCTGGTACCAAATGAAGGGGAGGAAATAGAATCAGAAGTTACTGCAATATCAAGCACATGTCCCAGAGGGGATAACATCCCTGGAGGTCACAGGCAATCGTTCTGTCCTGTCTGCCAATGCAACCTTCTGTACTACAGCCAGCGATGACATGAGTGGCTAACATCATTCCACTGGCCTATCATTAATTCTTGTTCATTCTGAAATCCTTTGGATGGTAATCTGGCTTCTCAAATAGCCGTTTCTACAGGAGAGTTGGGCTGAATAGCCAGGGAAGCTTTCTTTGCTCTTGGGAGATTTAGCATTCATCCCAGGGTAGTCACTAGCTTGTGGATTTTGTGTTCTTTGCCACTCACATTATATCCATCCAACCCACCTTCTGTCTCAGGTACAGTGCCATCATCTTACACATAAGACACACCTCCTACTTTCAAGCAGCTCATAGTGTGCTAGGCGAACGAGGTTGAAAATTCATTAATAATGCAGTTGGCAAATATTAAAACAGGAGTCAATACCTAGTACTGTAAAAATGCCAAGAAGATCGGTAGTATAAATTTGAGGGGATGCACGGAGGCTCTAAGGAGTGTACAAACTTGGATTTGAAATATTATTTATGTTGGCATTAGTCAATAGACTGAACATGAACAATTTGGGATGTAAAGCAACGCTGAATCCATGTTTTTATCTAGTTTGGTAATGAATGCTAAGAAGTGAAAGTGTAGGATGCCTGCTGGGACAGCCATCTTCCTCTTTGACAATGTGAAGTGTCTGTATGTTTCTTGATTCTTCTATCATTTTTTTTAACTGAAAGTAAAGAGAATCTAATAGTCTATCCTAGGAAACATTAATTTTTCATCAAGGGAAGAATTCCAAAGAAGTCATGAGATCTTAAAATGTTTTCTAAGACATATATGAATTAATTTTGATAAATCGGTGTGCTTGGGATTTTCATAATCCCTGTTATGAAACTAAAGCCGTATTTCTCTTTTATTAGAAGCAACTATATTTTTACCTAACTACCTTAAGTAAAATTCACTCAAATGACTGGGAAAAGATAAAGGGCCCTAATACTTGGCTGGAAAATCTGAAGGCAATTTGGTTTATAAAACAATCTCATATCTATAAATATGAAGCATGATTAGGTTATGCTTCTTCTACTCTAGGTTATGCTGAGCACACAAAGTAACAAAATTTGATGTCTGCTATGTAGACACAAATAGCTCATTCTCTATAGAGCAGCCAAATAAACATTTCAAATGATAAATTACAACATCTTACTCTGTTATTCACAACCCTCCACTGGCTTCTCATCTCATTATGAAATCACATCCACTCCAGTCTATAACATGCATGGAAACTGATTGCCTACTCACCTTGGTACCTCCTTTGTACCATTCTGTCTTCACTTTCTGCTATCCCAGAGACTGTTAAACTGCTATACCACCTTTCTGTTCTATGACTGGAGTAAGCAAAACTCAGCCACAATAACTTGGCAATAACTGGTGTCTTCATTAGGATTGCTTTCCTCAATGCATGCATGGCTAACATCTGCATACTACCAATAATAATGTCCAAACGTAAAACAAGCAGTTCAGTTTGGGACTCATTTATTTATTTTGTTAATCAAACAATAATTAGACGTGGTGTCTTATGTAAGGCAATGCTGCCACTGTGGAAGTCCAAAATTTTTATATCTGTGCTGACTGTGAGAGGAAAAACTACTATTTGATGTGTCTCTTATCAAGCCAGACTTGAAACTAAAAATGTAGTTTGTGATAGCCAAGAATTCTCAAGGTCATATTGGCCACATTCATAAAAGAGAAGTATTTTACTCTTTACATTTCATATTAGTAAAAGATATTGTTCCTAAATAATATCCTTTCCATGTGCTATCAATAAATATAAGAATCAGAAATTCTTGGGCCGGGCCTTGGTAGGGCACGCCTTTAATCCCAGCACTTGGGAGGCAGAGGCAGGTGGATCTCTGTGAGTTCGAGACCAGCCTGGTCTACAAGAGTTAATTCCAGGACAGGCTCCAAAGCCAAAGAGAAACCCTGTCAAAAAAAAATCAGAAATTCTTAAGAGTTTTTATATCTAAGCAAGATGATAACGAGCTTATGACCAGTGTGGGCTAAATCTCTGGATCCCATCTCAAAGTAAAATGAAATAAAATAAAAGCAGAGCCCATTGATAGTAGGATGCTTCCTGTGTCTTAAGACATTGCTAAGGGTTTGTGTGAAACATGTATGACGATTTAAATTTATGAAAATAACCTGGTAATCTAACTATAAAGAAATGATATGGTCCAAGTCTTTGTTTACTTATCTATAAGATGGGACTGAAACAGTACTAAACTCAGAGAACCACTCTGAAGAATTACTTTCAAATATAGGTAACATGTAGATTGGAACATTTGGGTACTTTTTAAATCCCAACTGTCCTTGTTCATGATAATAAAGGGATTGAACACTCACTCATTTCAGAAAGACATTAAGTTGTCTTCATCCTTCCCTACCTATAGCCCTCAAAATAGGAATTTTATTGATATTAAACAAATTTTTATAGAAGAATAATAAAGAGTCTTCACAGTATTGACCACAAATTAACAAAAATTTGATTTTATGAGAACTCTTAGAATGGGGGCAATTAAGTAATCCATTTGGAAAGTCCCCATTGAAAGTGGTAAAGATTGTAGAAGTGAAAAGAATTTACTGGGATGGAATGTCTCTTTCCCTCATGATCAAATTCTGTGTCTAAGAGAATTCTAACTGGACTCCAGAAGCAGAAAATATATGTGTTTCTTATAATATGTCTTCTGGATAAGGAAAACTGGTTAAAAACAATTTAACCCATTAAGTAGATGTCATAGCGTATTCTAGAAAATTGCAACTTGTTAAACAAGTTCCTTGCTAGATTGTAAAATGATGGCTTTACTGTTTTATTATTTTTAAAGTGTGTGTGTGTGTGTGTGTGTGTGTGTGTGTGTGTGTGTGTGTGTGTGGTGTGGTGTGTGCTGCATGCATGCTCACATGCATGTATGTGTCTGCAGATTCAAGTGGCATCATAATCCTGTAAAACTGTCATTAAAGATGTTTGTAACACACCCAATGGGAATTGAACTTGTGTACTCTTAAATGCTGAGTCATCTCTCCAGCCTTCCTTCCTTCCTTCTCTGTCTGTCCTTCTTTCTTTCTTTCTTTCTTTCTTTCTTTCTTTCTTTCTTTCTTTCTTTCTTCTTTTTCCTTTCCTTTTTCTTGCTTTTCTTTATTTTTTTCCCTGCAGTACATAAAATAGAACATAGGACATTCTGTATGGTAAAGTGTTCCTCTATTCAGCAACGTACACCCTTAGTCCTTGCTTTTTTATTTTATTTTGAGGCAGGTTTTGGCTGTTTAGCCCCGGTCAGCCATAAACTCATGATCCTCTTGCTTTGGCAGTGTTCACAGAATGCAAAAAGATTCTCTTGTGAAGATGAACTTTCTGCAAAAAATGGTCTACAGACACAATACAATTTCTTTCCAAATGAGCACCAAAAAAAACAAGCTCTTGAGAAAAGAACAAAACAGAAGGACTCATGCTTCTTGATCTCAAAATACCTGCACAGTTCAGCACAAGTATCTGAAAGAGTGCAAGTTCTGGCATGAAAACAGATCCAGGCCTGGGGAGCAGAGCAAGAAGCCCAGAAACAAATCCATACACTCATAACCAAAGGATGTTTGTAAAAGGTGCCAATAACTCACAATGGGGAAAGGACAGTCTTCAAAGACGGTATTGGGAAATACAGATATCAACTTGCCAAAGAATAAACTTTGACCCTTATTCTAAAGCCATCTAGAAAACTCAATTCTATGTGGATAAAGGCTTGACAGAAGACCTAAAACTATAAAATTACTTCAAGAACCAACCCACCGATAGACAGCTTTGTGAAACTTTCCTTGGTTAAAGGTGTCTTATATTTATGAATATTTTGATATGACTCAATAGGTGAAGGAAACAAAACTAAGCTATGAAAACACAGTCATACCACCCTAAAAGTTTCCTCACAAGAGAAACAATCAGCAGAGCCAAGAGAAAACCTGGGGCTTAAAAATAATGCAAACATTATTCTGAGGACTTACTCTATAAGAAACTCTTTACCAATGTGACTAAGAAGCTCATTTTAAAAATGAGAATATACTTCAGAAGGCATTTCTCAACAGAGGACCTACAAACGGCCAACAAATGTATACAAAATATGAAAATTACTAATCATTAGATGAATGTAAATCAAAATCAAGATAAGCTACTATCTCCCACCTTTTAGACAAAGCAGAGCTAGCATCAAGGTGTTGGACAGAAATGATGATTTCACTCAGTGGTGGATTCCTTCTTAATATGTACTAGGACCTGAGTTCATTCCCCAGCATAGATGGAACAAAGACAAAGGACAAGCCCTGGTGCAAATGTGTAGGAAACAGAACCTTTGCCTATGGGAAACAGTATGGAGGCTCCTCAACCCATAAAATCTAGAACTGCTAAATGGTACTCCAAACCCACTCTGAATGTTTTGTCTAAAGAAAATCAGATATCTGTTATAGTTTGAATGTAATTGCCTCCCCATAATCTCATAGGGAGTGGCACTATCCGGAGGTGTGATTTTGAGGTTTCCTATGCGCAGGATACTGCCCACTCTCTCAGTTGACTTCCTGTTGCCTGCAACATATAGTGCTCTCAGCTCCAGCACCATGTTTGCCTGAACGCCTCTATTCTACCAATCGTGAAGATAAAGGACTGAACCTCTTACACGGTATGAAAGCCACCACAATTAAATATTTTCTTTATAAGAGTTGGCATGGTCGTGGTGTCTCTTCACAGCCGTAAAAACTCTAAGACAATATCCAAGAGATGTTTGCAGACAAATGTGTATTTCTGTGTTATTCACAATAGATAGGGCATAAAATCAATCCAATGCCTTTCAATTCACATGTGGATTACAAAAACATAATATATTGTAAACACAATGGACCACTGAGAAGAAAGACATTTTGCCATTTGCAGACACACCAATGAGCCCAAGAGATGTTATTTTAGCTAAAATAAGCCATGCAGTGAAAGAACAAAACCTGCTTATCTCACATTGTAGACTCTGGAAAAATTCACCTTGCCGAGTCAGAGAGTGTAGGTGCGGTTACCAGAATCCATGATGTTTAGGGATGAGGCTCAAAGTAGGAATGATGCTGGTCAAAGGAGGCAAAATTACACTTACATAATAGAAATAAGTTTAACAGATATCCTGAATAACACAGTGATTGCAGTTAATAGTATATTATATGATTGGAAACTTCTAGGAAAGTAGATTAGAAAGAATTCTCACTGAGAAAATGGTAATCATTAGAATTAATACACATTTTAATTAGCTAGAGTTAGTCAATCCACAAGTGACTATCCCTGACAGCAGTACGTTATAAATCTTAAATACATAAAACTTTATAAATCAACCAAAAGTGATAAAGTATGGGAGACAAATTGAGGTCTAAAAGAGAGGGGGTAAGAGACGAGGGGGGAAGCAGAAGAAATACTCAGCTCTGAGTACTGAAATATGAACAGCATAAAAAAATTTAAACCATCCATACAAAATGTGTTTAAATACAAAATGCTTTTTCAACATTACCCAGGGAGTCAATACATTTTCATAAAAAAAAGAAAGCTCAAAGAACTCCATAATCAGTTCCTTGCACAGATTTCACTACTGAAGTGAGGTGGGCATGTACGGAGCTCCCCAAACTGTCGAGGGCCCATTTCATTTGGAACATTTATTTGACAGGGAAACAACACCGGTTCCTCCTCCCCGCCCCCTAAATTGCTAGATTTTTTCCCCCAATTAAATCACCCAGTGTCAGCACCAATTCTACTAGACTACTTTCTTAGCACCAGGAGAAGGTAGGAAGGTAACAAGGTAACGCTGGCTACCGCATAAATCACCGTAACGAACATCACTCAGTGGCTCTGGATCCAACCCAAAGCCATGAAATACAAGATGATACTGGACGCCGAAGTGAAAAATACCAACTGCCTTTCTCTGAGACTCAGACGTGAGTACCCAGCCACATTTTATGTAACCGTCTGCTCGGAGGATGAGTAAAACAGAGGCTGCCGAACCTGGAAAGCCTCCTACCCACATTAAGCTAATTGAGTTGGAGACATCCAATTCATCACTTTTGCAGCTTGATTTATAATCAGGTCTCCCTGCCCTGGAGCAGAAAGGGGAATGTTATGAGCTGGTAAGCCTCAAAATTTCAAAGCCAGCAACTCGGAATCTGTCAATATCTTAATGGTACAGTGAGTGAAAAGATGAATCCGATTCAAGTGCACCTCTGCGACCCCAAAGAAAAAATAAATATCTAGTGCTCACTTTATAACTGACATTTTTCTGTGAGCAGCCTTTTCAAATATTGAAAATCCTCTGTGCCGGGAACCTATGGAAATTGCATGGTGATTTTAGCAGGTTGGTCAGGGGTAATTATGAAACCAGTTCTCTGCTGGGATGAGACTTTTATTCAACATAAAGCAAACAGTCTTAAGGCAGTTTAACCTCAAATGTAGAGATGCAGGCACTCATTGCTCTGGGTTTGCATCACCTGGAAAGACTTGAGAGCGTAACTAATAAACAAAAATTGTCTTGGACAGTACATGAAAAATAGAGAGGCGGGGGAGCAGGCACGGAGGCGCTGTCTTGCTGTAAGCAGCCTTCAGGAGCCACGTGCTGGCCTTCTGCCCCGAACCTGCCCCTAGCCTGTGGGTCTTTTCTGTTAGGCTCTGTTGTAGAGTCTGACATGCTTTGTAAAGACAAAGAAATGGGAACGCAGTTTCTCATTTTTCTGACACTTACAAAGTGCTTCTCTTAAAGAAGGGCAAAGAATTCCTTAACCAGACAAAAAGTCTGAGCCAGAGAAATGAGAATCATAAATTCTCGGGGATGAAAGGGAACTTTTATCCATCCAGATATTCTTCACCTCCATTCTATGGTTCTTAGAGCCCATAAAAGGCTTCACGTAATCCATTTCTTTCTGAAATTATGTGTAGGGGTTTTTTTTGGTATGGATTGCTAGTTTTATTTGAAAAAAGAACATAATTTTTATTTTCTCAAGGGTCTAATAACTTGTAAACATTCAAAGTACAGCCCCAGATCCTGTCACCTGTGCCACCTCTGTGACAGGCCACTGAGTTTGCAGGCTTCTTGGTTTCCAGAGCCTTCCTCTCTCCCATCCTCCCTCCCTTTCTTCTTTCATTTCCTTCCTTTGCCTTGTTCTTTCAATCCTTCTCCCCACAACCGAACCTCTCCCCGGGAGACAGGCTCCCGTATTTCCCAGGATGAACCTGAACTCATTACGTAGCTGAGAATGATCTTGGACTTCTGATGCGCTTGCTTCCACTTCACAAGAGCTGGGATTATGGGTGTGTGCCACCTTGTGGGGATCGAACCCAGAGCTCCTTATATGCTATCAAATTAACAGCAAAGCTACACCCCTAATCCCCAGAGGAGGCACAGAATGTTCCACTTCCTCTCTGAATACAAAGAGGAATCATTACAGGAAGCTCACTACTTAATGAGGCAAACCGATCCATCTCTGGTGAAAGTATTAGAATTTTCTTTTATAAAATTATGCGATTCTGTTGGTCTTCTCATTGACACTTGAGTTCTCCAAGTTTATATTAAGTGTCTAGAATACTTTCTTGATTGATACAATTTTAGGACAAGACTTATCTTGTCCACCTGTGCTGGCTGTCCTCTAAGAACAATTTCACGCCTGCCTTTTGTCCTCACATTTGCGCTGGCTTTAACCCATCCTAAGTTTATTCCTCCCTCTCTGGGAGAACTCTCTCCCTGAAGGGAACTTCTCAGATCCTAATGCTGCACTCTGCAGTCGTGCAGAACCACGCATTCTCCCTTTGTTCGTGGTATGACCGTTCCTTTAGTGAGTCTACCTTCTGACCACAGCGACTCTGCCTCTCACACACTCACCCCTCCCTCAGCTCACTCTCTCTCGGCTATGCGCTGCCTCCCCCAGGATCATTCTGAATAGTGAGACTGAGCAAGGGAAAATGAAAGGAAAATGGAGGATGCAGAAATAGGAAGTGGGCCAAGAGCTAGCCATGGGATTTGGTATAGATGTGAAGGGGACTTTAAGCGTAAGAAAATTTAAGCTGGCAAGCAACAGTCTCCTTCACTTTAATGGCTGTTCTAAGTGTGCTTATTATTACACTCAGGGAACACATGTAGACACTGGGCTCAGGGCGATCTAATTACTATCCACCTGACACACTTATGACATCAATAGTATCCATACCTTACTCATAATATCTCCTCCCACCCCAATGCCCCGCATGGAAAAGGAAGCATATAAGAGAATTAGCCACATCAGCACTGCACCGATGGGAGTGCGCCCATTTAGTCAGTCCGCAGCACCTATTTATCAGACCGCCCGCCGTAGAATTGTAGCACTTACGTTCCAATAACCATTATTCCACTTACTAATGGCCCCAAGCCACAAAAGTAATGATGCTGACGGTTTTATTACGATAAGCTGCTGTGGCCTTGAGAATGTATTTTATAGCAAATACGTGATGTTTGCTCGATTTTTATTAGTTGTTCTTGATTCCTAATTGTGCCGAATTTGTAAGTTGAACTTCACCCTAAGTACATATCTATAGGAGAGCACAGTAAAGTGAGAACTGAGGCATTCAGAGGGGTCTCTGAAGACATTCCCCAGGGGCTGGTAGATGGCGCTACTGCCATTGATCAGAAGGCGGCAGCACCTCAGCTTTCAGTGTTCTTCAGCAAGAAATTAATACTCATTTTAGAAACGCTGTTGGAAAAGCTTTGTGTTGCCGACTAATCATTAAAAACTGGTCATAGAAGTGTCTTAAGAGTCAGTGGAAACTTAGACCACCACCAAAACTATTTATTATATTAAATAAGTTCTTTCATGCATACTGTGAAGAGTTGGAAATAGAAAATCTCTACAGTGCCAGCTTTGGGATTCAGTTCTTATTTCAAACTGACTTTCATAAGTGGCCTCGACTTCCATATGTCTCCAACTGCTTACTGGCCATTAAGGTATACACTGGAACTGTTTTTCTGAGTGTTATGTATATAAATAGACTATTATAAGCACTTATTTATTTCCTTTGCGTATGTGGCTATGCACACGACATGACACGTGTGTGTAGGCCAGAGGATGACTTGCGGAAGTCTCTTCTCTCCTTCCACCATGCGGGTCCTGGGGATGGAACTCAATTAATTTTGGGAAATAGCACCCTTTACATGCTGGACCTTTTTATTGGCCTCTGTACAAACACATCTTTATTAAGTACCTCTTGAACATATTTGAAATGAACTTACCTATAATCTAAAACTGGCAGGAAGCCCTAACACACTCAAGGATTATTTGACTCACAAGTAACAAATCATATTCCTTCAGAAAAACTTTTGGCAAGAGTCAGTTAGTCTGGGAAACACACGCTGGGCTACCATTGTGTTAAATCAGCTCACTAAATACAGGCAGCTTCTTTGAGAGACAGAACAAGTCATTTCCACTTTCCCTAATGCATGTATGTGTGTGTGTAAGTATACGTGTATATGTGTGTGTTATATGCTATAAATATAACTTTTTTTTCTTTTAAGAAACTATTTTCATTCATTGAGAATTTCACATAATGTATCTTGATTATATTCACCCTGATCCCATCCATTCTCTCTTAAATAACATTATGTGTTTTTTCTGTGGATATTCCTGCAAAGGAAAGCAAAAGCAGACATCTGCAATGCTGTTTGCATTTATTCAGCTTATATAGCTTCTGATAACCAAATAATTTACACCATCCTGTTGTTGTCCCTAATGGGATTTAAATTCTTCACAGAATATGATCTGAGCTTGACTTACTTATCATTTCTCATTGTGCATACAGAGTGCTTCTCACATACCTGGCAATCACTCCGTAAATGGATTTTAGGGTTCAAAGTTCTCCAAAGTCTATGTGGGAGTCACAGAGTGATGTCTGAGAATATTGAGCCTCAGGCTAGAAGAAGTAAGAGGAGACACTGGCATGATTCAAATTCATAGTGAAGTCTGAGAACCACTGCTTTGTATAATTTAATCATTAATAATGCAGCCGCCACAGACAGTGGAAAGAGACATCTCCTATAAGGGGGTCACATTCAGGCTCTTGGCCAATGTGATTTTGAGGAATCCTTGAACTTCCTTTTCTGGGCATATTTTCCTTCTGGTCACCACTGTTGCCACTTAAGCATGGGGAAGTTGGGCCAGCGCAGGGGCCTTCCAATGCCCTCATTCTTCCTCACAGCAAGAAATGCTTTGGCAACTGATCCAGCGTATATCTACACACTGACATGAGCATCTTTATGATGTATTATGTTTACTATTCTACTGTCTATTTACCCAGTAGATTTATCTGACAAGAATTGAAGGGTCAGAAGGCCTAAGAAAGGCCTGACTTTAATTATTTTCACTGTTCCTTCTGTCTTGAGACACTCATTTGCCGGTAACGTAACAATCTAACAATGAGAACTCTGTTGTTGTCACACTAGCTGGATTTATGCCCAACATCTCTCAAGTAGTAACTGTGAGCACAGAACAGCTTCCTGAACACTGTATTCCATTTCCTCACCCATAAAGGAGGAATAATAACACAGATGTCCTTATATCTACTAGAGCTTCAAAAAAGTATGTTTCTTTATGCTTTAGTAAATTCTTATTTGAACTGTTAAAAATCCAGAGTATGCCCACAATTTAGTGGCTATACTTCATTTGGCCTAAACTGAAATCAACTTGCGTAGGAAAGATGACGATTTGGATAGACACTCTTGCTCATCTGAAATGAGGTCATACTATAAAGTCGTTATCTCAAACACCACAAAGATTGGATAGGATGACAATAATAATACCTATTTATAGTTCAAAATTTATAACTATATTTCAGTTTTTCACACATATGCACATTTTCTATTTCTTTCATTGAAAAACAATTTTAATTTACTGGGTACTTGCTAGGAGTGAAGGGTGGCTCTAAATATTACTTCTTGTTTATGAGCGATAGTGCTCCTTACTACAGATAATCTTACCTTATTATGTACTAGAGGGGAACACATTAATATGGTTATAATAGGTCACACTAGCAGATAACAAAGGCATACCTGAAACCCAGGAACTGTTGATTCTAAATCTCTTTTACTTCCCCAAATCATACATGTTCTTGCTTTTCATGATCAGCCAGGAAAGAATTGAAAATAATTTCTTCAACGCAACCAGTTTTGATGTTTATTTACTTATCTACTGTGCTAGTTTGGAATAATTTAAAGAGTTCTTTGTAAAGGAGAAATAGTTGACAGCATTCTAACTCAAAGGGTACAACTACCTCGTTATTTAATGGGGAAGATGGTCAAAGAATTGTGGGTAACTTAAGAGTGTCAATAACACCAACATCAGAACCAATAACAGAAGTTGTTTTTCATTCATGGGCAGCCTCTGTGGACTTTAGTATGTTTATTTTTTTTCTTAATTGTAACAGAGGCCTTGGCAGTAATGAGAGTTTAGTCTTGTTAGAAGTTATATGGATAAATGAGTTAACTCTTCAGGGACATTTCCATACATGGTCACTATTAATAGTCATTCAAGTATAAGAATCTTTTGTTTATTAAAAAATTATTGTGTCATGTTTTTATGTACATATATTAATCTAATTTCTTAAAAATTCCTATTGTTACTATTTCATAAATGAAAGAAGCAGGAGGTTTTAGTACTATCCTCTAATCCGTCTTTCAAAAGTCATAATAAATACAATGTGGGCTTAATTCTATTAATAATTTTTTCTCTTTCAAATGCATATTGCACAAGTATATGCAAGTCAGGCAGCCTCAGGACGACCATGAAACTCTTCTGAAGCAGGGTCTCTCACGGTCCTAGATCTTACCAATTAGGTAGACTGACTTTGACTAAACTCAAGTTGTCTGTTTGCAAGGCAAGCGCATTAACCACAGAGCCATTTCACTCCCTTTAGACCCTAGATCAGTGGTTCTCATCCTGTGGGTTGTGAACCCTTTGGGGCCAAACAACCCTTTTATGGGGTCACCTAAGATCATTGGAAAACACAGATACTTACATTAGGATTCATAGCAGTAGCAAAATTACAGTTACAAAGTAGTAGTGAAAATAATTTTATGATTGGGGTCACCTCAACATGAGAAACTGTATTAAAGGGTCACAGCATTAGGAAGGTTGCGAACCTGGAGAGAATTCTTAAATTGTGAAAGGCAACGACAGGTTTTATTCTCTTATTTTTTTCTTTTATTTCAACATCTAGACTAAAGAATTAATATATTCAGGATAAACCGCTGTGGCCCTTTCCAATTAAAGAATGTCATGGCAAGATAGGTTCTATTTGCCTAGAATTTCAACCAGGAGCTTTGTGTTTTCGGGGAGGACACATTTTTCTAGGCCGTGTACCGCTCAGCACCTCCTCTAACCAGGCTTAGGCACAGAACAAAATGCATTATCACAAGTATGCGAACCTCTGCCAAACCCTTCTGCTGTCTTTATTAACTACATGCTTTTCAATTTAGCCTCACAAATCTCAGCTTCTTGCCATCAGACCAGATGCTTGCAGCAACAGCTCATCTGCTTCCGCCATCTAGT
Source organism: Ondatra zibethicus (assembly GCA_004026605.1). NCBI lineage: Eukaryota > Metazoa > Chordata > Mammalia > Rodentia > Cricetidae > Ondatra > Ondatra zibethicus. The sequence continues at coordinate 77,054 of PVIU01006583.1, forward strand.
GGCTAGAAACAGAAGTGAACAGGTTTTATATTTTCCCGACTTGCTAATACTGTAAAACGGCAAGAATCAGCTTATTTTTTTCTAATCATTGGTATTTCTAAAAATACCACATCTAGAAAGGACAAATGAACACTGTTTTTAGCAGCAGGCCAAGACCTCATGACTTCTGGGGTCAAGTGCTGCTTTTGGGTGTTTTCTGTTCATTTTTCTTTCCTATGACCAAATTATTAATCATGTACTATGCTGTTTATGAGGCAGCGACCAATACAATCTTGGGCAGAAGGTTACATTCTTACATAAAGAGTACATGCCTCCCTTTTATTGGAATTACTTAACCTCCGTTAAAAATTGGAAATATCACTACCAGGCAAACATGATGATGTGACTTAACTGCTTTCTGACATCCTAAGTCCCTCTTTTCCCACATTCCTGGGTGCTGTGAATGGCTCCTGTATCTCAGTCCTCGGTATTTGTCCCTTTTCTGAGTGACACAGCTCATAAATCTTGTGCTAAAGGGAAGATGTGTGTATTTCTATTTCTCTAGTAGACTCTTCATTCTTTTCCTCTTGCTTTTGTTTTTTTTGGGGGGGGGAGCGGGGGTGCGGGGATGGGGAAACAGGAATCACATCTGAGCCCTCATACATATTAGATGAATGCTCTATCAGTGAGTTGCTTAAGAAGGCAATTTAATTCATTCTATACATTTGTTTTATGCAATTAGCAAAAATGAAAGCACTATTTAAGCTCCACCTTTCTCTCTTCTAGCTTCACTATTTAATAGGTATCAGAGACCTGATGATTTCTGTCCTTAAGTAGCCAAATTCGTTGCTCCTCCATGCTCAGCGTCTCTACTCTATCTCGGCACTCATCTGCCTTACTTTCTCTGAGATGCTCTTTATTCTGATCCCATGCTTTTCCAGTTTTTCCTCAACCAGATAAATGTGTGATTTGCATGTAGGCCTATGTTACTTTCTATTATAAATGTTGCAGTCACTCCTTATTACTTAGAAGATAAAGTCCAATCTCCGCCGAATTCTTTCCACTACCTCCCTTGCTTTCTGACATACCCCACACCCACCTAGTTCCCTGTAATTTGCCGTTAGCATTTTACCACTCTTCCCTATTCAAGTATCTTCGGTTCCCAGAAGGCTTGGACATGTTATATAATTGCTGGACTTATGAGCAGTTTTGACCTTCACTCCTTATCTTCTATAAAACCCCTCTAAAGTTCTTTCTCTGATCACAATCACCTCCTACTCAGCCAGAGGTGGGAAAAATTAACAGTTAATTCTACGTCTTTGGAGGATTCGCCTCTTCTTTGCTACTTCATGACATACAAAATGGCCTAGTGTATGTGCCACTCCAAACCCAGCAGTCTACCTACAGCGTGTAAGAAACCAGAAGACAAGTTCTCTGTATCTCAAGGCATAACCTAGAAAACAACATATAGGAAGAAGTCAAAGAAGACACACACATTTTTTTTTTCTTAATGCTTAGGTTAATAGCATCTTGGAAATGTTGGGCATTTTACCCAAAGTTACACAGACTGAATATTTGTTTGGCTCTGAACCCCATAGTGTTTTATATAACCATACTAAATTCTGAATGAAAATAACAAAACCTGGATTAACCAGAACAAGAGGTGCTGATGTGGAGAAAGATACTCAGATACTACAACACAGAGATAAAAATCTAGGAATTTGCCCCTAATTTCTAGCTTATAATATTAATGCACTATGAATTCATACATTTAACAAATAATAAGGTCTTGAAAGCAATAATGAATCTTTCTATTTTTCTTTATTCATTCTTATAAAAATGTTTGTATTGTTTTATTTTTCTTAAATGTCAAAGAATTATATGAATGAACACATATCTTTTTTACATATATAGAAACTAAAGCTTATCAAAGTTAAAACTTAAATCTGCTCAGATAACTAGACAGTAGAAGACATGGCATTTGAATATAGCTGCTTTAATTCCAGGGCCAGAGGGAAACTTTACACCACACTCCCCCATTGTTTGTGTTAGATAGTCTATGTGTCTATTACAGTTTTTCCGGGGCCATATCTGCCTAGCCAAGACATAATTTAATTCAAAAGAAAAAGTTCCATGAACAAATGTATTTAGGAAATATTTTGCTCTAGCCATATCCCCATCTCAGAGGTTTCATTGCATATTATATTAAAAAGCCATGGGGAATTTTATGCTAACTTAACAGGTTTCACCATGCAGATACATTGAAGCATATATCTCCTTATTTTTCATATGCTGTTAATGAAATTCCACCAAACGCACGTGTGAAGACCTAGTCTAGTTTCCTTGCTGACGCCAATGGTGAGAAAGAAGTGAAGCAAAGCAGCAATGCAATCAACAGACAACATAATCCAGAAACTGAAAATGTTTACAGTGTAAAGCAACTACCAAGCTTACTAAAACAACAACTTCTATCAAGGATAGAACTCTATATTGCCCAGAAAAATAGAATAACAAAATTAAGCCCATTTCCAGACTATAACTGTGCCAGAGACAGTCACTCTGTGTGCTGTAGGCTATGATGACCAATGCAGTGGGCTCTGAACTAAGAGCGAGGAAGAGGTCTCCCAGTATCCTCAGCTTGTGCCTCTCCATGAGAAAGCCCTGACCATGCTAGGAAGAAGATAGGGAAGGAATGTTTGATGCTTGTGTACGCCACCTTCCTTCAGACTGAAAATACCCTAGAATGCCCAGGTCTCCACTGTCCACAGATTCTCCAACGCTTTGAATAGCTCTCTCTCCAAACTCACTAACTCCACATTCAAGGAAAGTTTTCCAGAACCCTTCATTCTGGTCTCAATAAAAACTAGAAGGGTGATCAATTGTGTAACTAATACAATTGCTACCAGTTTGTAAAGATAACTTTCAGTTTTCTAGTCACTGACTGCTGATCCTAAGATGACTCCCAGGAATTTTAATGTGTCCTAGGAAATGTCATCAGTTTTAATCACAAGATAGCACAGGTTTTAGTACATGGCCAGATTTCAGATATGTTGATATAGGAGAAAGGAAAACATACGGAATGCAAGACAATGGAATTCTGTATTAGTAATTGAATAGAAATTAAACCCTCTCTCAACCACTTGCTCACTAATAAACCGTCTGTACAAAGCACCCTGGCACCCAAAGGTACACAGTGTTTAAGATGAAGTTCTCTGAGTTTGCAGACTAAGAATGACTAACAAGTAGTTGGAACTCAACTTCCCAGAGCAGTAATATGCACATTTAAATCTATGTTCTTTGCCTGTCCATAACCTGATGCATGGAGCTGACCCTTAGTTTACACTTACCAAACAGACATAAGTGGGAGAGAAAATTTCTCATGCCTTATTACAGGCCAATTTATGTTTTATTGTGGTTACGGGCTGGTTTCTTTTATGGAGCATTCTAGATGGCATCTGAAGAAAAATCATCCCCATCTTGTGGCAAGGAAAACAAATTCCCTTCATCTCGTTGCTAAATTGCATGCTTCTTTCCAATTCCGTACTTCATGCCGGCCCAGGCACTTTAATGAAAACTGGCTAAGCAAGCTAGTTTATCACGCAGGCAGCTGGTGGGCAGCAAAGTCAAGAATCTTAGGACTGAGGCATTAGGTGATAGGAGGAGGAGAGCAATGATACCAAACCTGCAGGGCTAAGATTCGTCAACCCATGAGTCAGAGGATGCTCAGTGCGATATTTAAACTGTTACGCAGCAATCTCATCCTCAGTTAATACCAGGGAACTGCCTGGTTTGCTCAGGAGAATTCTGGGGGCATTGTGTGCTGTGACGCCTTCCTCTTGTCTCTTTATAGTGTCCAATACAGGAACACTAGACAGATTAAGAGAAGCAGCATGTTTGAAAACACAATGTGTATAATTGATAATTTGTACATTTTTAACATTTTCCTGATTTTAGTAGGTTTCCTTTGTGTGAAAACAACATGCCAGTTACCCAAACCCTAGACCTGTGATAGTAGAACACCACCTTCTTACCACCTTGATGAGAAAATTAGTCCCACCCCTGTGGGAATGTATGAGCTTGGACTTGACATGCCTGGTTATGCCGAAGCTACTCGTGCTAGCAGGTGAACTCTTCCTGTGCCTCTCTTTCCAAGTGTCTTCATTAGCCCAAGTCAGTGGCCTGAGTCAGCTACGGCAGGCAGATTATGACACAAAATGGTAGACTCCATAAACAGGGCCTATTGTCTCAAAAAAAAAGGATATATATTTATTGCTATCACGGCTGCCAGAGGAAAGTGCTACAGTCTATTCTGCCAAGATCGTCCAAAAACACATCCTGCTTAGTATATATCTCTAAGACGCTCAAGACAAACAAATCTTGGCCTCACAAGAGCTACCTCATGGCCTCAGAATAAGAGTCCTGAGAAAACATTTCTTTTCTTTTCCAAATACCTTGGTGGCTACTCACCCTGAACTTGTAGCTTCAACCAGGGAAGAAAAACTGTTTCTATCCTTGGCATTTCATATGAGAAGCCTATTATTCATACACGGCTACTTTAAAATCTGATATGAGGAAACTTCAATAAAAATCACCGTTATGCTACAATCATAAAACCAATAAAAGTTGATGAGTACGGAGTACGCAAGAAGTTATAAGGCAAACAAATGGAACAAGAAACCCAGTATAAAACCATTGAACTTGGGCTGCTAACACAGCTCAGTGGGTAAGGGTGTTGCCTATGCAAGGGCCTGAGTTTGATCCTTAGAGTCCAGCTGAAGGAAAGAACTGACCCCCCCGACTTCCACACACACATGCACACTGTGACACACACATACACCCCACACACTGAATACCCATATAGTAATAACAACTCAAATTTAAAAATAAATCATTGAAATTATAGATAGCTCTTCTAATATATCTGTAATGGAAAGAATAAAGGGCCAGTAGAAAAGATACATATAAACACACACACATGTAACATACACACAACACACACACACACACACGATAAATTAATCTGTAGAAAAAGCAAACTTCTAAGCTTTTCCCAACAAGACATTTCCAAAATGAAGTGTTGAATGGTGTAACAGAAGCAGACACAAACATCCAAATCACACAAACTTATTGGACCTTTTCTTATCCATTATGTACATGCTGAAGACGACGACCTAATTTAAGAACCCACAGTTATTAGTGCCTTGCTTATTCTATTCTACCATAATTAGACCACCTTTAGTTTGATTAGTGTATAGTCTCAATTTTTTTGGTTAGTTAGTTAGTTTGGTTGGTTGGTTGGTTGGTTGGTTGGTTGGTTGGTTGGTTGGTTGGTTGGTTTGTTGAGACAGGGTTTCTCTGTGTACCAGTTCTGGTTGTCCTGGAACTCTCTTTGTAGACCAGGCTAGCCTCGAACTCACTGAGATCTCCCTGCCTCTGCCTCACGAGTGCTGAGATTAAAGGGTGTGTCAGCACTGCCTGGCCTAGTCTCCAGTCTTAAAACTATTCCCTAGAGCTGATTCTAGAGGAGATATTGAGAATAAGAAGGACAAGGGTTTTTTTTTTGTGTGTGTGTATGTGTGTGTGTGTGTGTGTGTGTGTGTGTGTACCTGTGTGTACATACATACACCACTGTGCCCATGTGGATGACAACCTCTGTTGTCTGTCTTCAACTTTGACCTTGTTAGAGACCTGGTCTCTTTTGTTTTGCTGATACACATAGGCAAGCAGGCTCATAACCTCCAATGGATTGTCTACATACCACCTCACCATAGAAATCCCAGACATACACACTTGTCATCTGGATTTATGTGAGTTCTGGAAATTAAAATGTGTTTTGTGTGGTAAGTGCTTTATGCAATTAGCCATTTCTACAGGTCTTCCATAGAGGTTCCCACAGGAAGTTATTCAACCAGTTATGAATAATAAATCTAATACAAATACTCAATGCAACAAAGTCTTTCAATACTTCCCTACTTCTATTTCTAGGCATTAGTATATAGAGTTGGAATCAGTACTTGTTTGCAGGGATAAAGGGGTCCCAAAAGAATCTAAGTATTCATTAGAATACAGAGCAAAATCATAGGTTGGCAGAGCCGAGAGAAACTTAAGGACAGATATAGTTAATCTTCCGCTGAAGAACAGAGAATTTTCTCTATAAACCCACTGCTGATCCCTCATTCAATTCTTGATATTTCTAGGAACAAGAAGAACGAGGCCACACCTGTCTGGAGTAGTTCTGTTGGGACCTGTGGTCTCACAATGACCACCACTGTCCGGTATACACAGTGAGCCGCTTCAGCTCAGAATGGCAGACTGTCATGTTTTCCATTTGACAGTTCTTGGTGTGGAACAGTAAGGCCCTGTCCCTCACACCCTGAATGTATTTTCTCTTCGAGGTTAAACACTAATTTCCATTTGTTAGTTAGTATCTGAAAAGAGCACAAAACACCCACAGTTGCATGATTGTGCACATTTTTACACATTGTTTGATATCTGCTGGGATTTGACAATGGACCTAATTGTGTGACCTATTGGTCACAGTTTCAGCTACTTCAGAAGATAATAAATGTTTTAGGATACTAAAGTATGAGAAATTCATCAAGATTTGGAACTGTGCCAAATATATTTTTAGCTATTTCTTGATGATTTCTGAAATTATATACATACAAATAATATTATATAAACTGAGCACCCCTAAAGAAAAAGAGGCCATGAATTTAATGGTGAGCAAGCAGGGTGTGTGGGAGAAGATTGAGGAAGGAAAGGAAAGAGGAAAACTTCTGCAATTATATTTGCTTTCAAAAATATTTAAGAATTAAAATTGAAAAATTGTGTTTGTGTGTGTGAGAGAGTGTGTGTGTGTGAGCATGTGTGTGTGTGAACTTGGGTATGTGTGTTTAAGAGTATATTTGGCAATCAGAGGACAACCTGGGGTGTCAATCCTTTCCTTCCACCAAACTAGCTGGACCCCCAAGCTTCTAGGGGTTCTCTAGTCTCCACCTCCCATTTCCAAAGGATAGAGCCAGAGCCAGGATTGCCTTGTGCTATGTGTTTAGGTTTTATGGGGGTTCTGGAGATTTGAACTCTGGTCCTCACTCTTGCAAGCAAGTACTTTTACTCATTAAGTCTTCTTCTCATTGTCTAGTGAAGCTTTCATAGCTGGTTTTGTTTTGTTTTTGTTTTTTAAATTTTGGTACTGATACAAAGAAATGTTAAAAAAAAACAGTGATCTGGATAACAAAACAAATCTTGCTAGTAACTGAAGGAACTGAAGGATTAGTCAGCATGATTTCCTTTTAAAAATTATTGAATGATTACACATTTTAATCAAAAAGTACAAAAATCTAGTAGCTTCAGGCCGGTAGATAAAATAGCAACCAAGGAGTACAGAAAATTCTTATTCTCATTGAATTGCCTCTTCTCAAAATATCACTGATCAAATATTGCGTATAATTAAAATGTTTAAAGGTAGAAAGTGTGGGGGAAAGTACGATACCAAACAAAGGGACACCTTGGAAATGATTTTCCCTAGAATAAAATCAAGGGGTTGATGAGCCAACTCTCACGTTTTCAATTTCCGTTTAGGCAGCAAGGCAGTCATTGGGAGAGATTAGGACAGATTTACTTCCCTTTCATCCGGGTCTAGACGTGCTGACGGAAGGCGGAAGGAGAGCGTTTGAGCAAACGGTGCTGTGCCAAAGTGTTTTTCCTTTCCTTACTACTCACATGGTTGGTTTGTTTTCCCCGTCAGGTTTTCACTTTTAAATCTTTGCTTAGACCTTTCTCAGCAACTAAAAGGATTTTCCAGACATCCAAACAATGGTAATAAAAATATTTCCCAGAATTACCAGGTTGCGTTCCAAACCACAGAAAGCATCTTTACAACCAGTGGCCACGATTCTGTTTTTAAAAGTCTCACTGAATCAGGCCCACAAAATTGCCTTAAGCCATCAGGACCTACGAAAACCACCAGCTGTGAAGTATAAAGAGCAATGTGACCAACCTTCAGGGGAGAAATGTGAGACTGTAGGACGTATCCGTGGACATTTTCTATTTGTGAGAGGTTCTTCTCCGACACGTGCACCAGTTCTGGCCCTCTTACTTCATGAGTTAGCCGAGGTAAGGAATGATCGTGTGGCCCATCCTCATCTTGGTAGCGATACTTCTAGGAGAAAAGAAAAGAGGGAAGAGATGCATCAGTGTTGAGAGGGATTCAAATAGTTTGGACTTAGCAGGACATACTGTATGACTACAGTTGGCTTTGCCAAACGCTGGACTACAAACTCTTCCAGGGGTCACCATATACCTGGTCAAGTCTAAATAAAACTGCATCAGTATTAAATCATGATTACTTTTTTGTCATGACAATATACTCTATTTCTGAGACAAAGAAAAATTGGTAACAAATAAAACTGAGAAAATTTATTTAGACAGAGAGGAGCTATTCCTCCAAATAACAAGACTAACTACGGAGTGGCTAATACAATTCAGTCATGGATGGAAACAAAAGCAGAGAAGAGGAAATTAGAACTCTTATATGTTTTACTCAGACACTTAATTTTATTGTTGAATCTGTCAAAAGTTTAAATTTCCTTAGATAATGAGGGAAAAAATGCCACCCACAATATTTCTATAAGCTTGAAAGGAAAGATAATTGCTCTTTCTTCAGTTCAACCCCTATGAAGACTACGGCTTTGGGTTTGCTGCATTCCAGAACAAAATATTACCATTTCTAGTAATTAAGCTAGTTTTTTAAAGAACTTCAAAAATCCAAACATGAGTCTGCTCAGATGATTCCTGGAGGCTGAGGGAGACTTCCTCCTCTTTTGTTTTCTTTCTCTCTATGCTCACCAGTTCTCTGCATCCCCAGAACAGCAAGAGACTCATCAGGCTAAGGCCGGTGCTAGCCACTCTCAGAAAGATGGCCAGGAGAGAAAAGGGTCAGGACAAGAAGTGGTCTGAGTGAATGCAATCATTCTTGTTGGATGTCCCCCACCTTCAGCCGTGGTTAGAGTCTCTAGGACCTGGGATTCTAGATCGTGATAGCTTCCTGACCTTCCACTTTAGAGCTGTTCCCTTGGTGAGGCACACTGTTTCAAAGTCTTTAGCCATGTAGGGAAAGAAAGGGACACCATTCTATGACCAACCCCAACCTAGCTAGTCCATTGTTCACAGGTCTTGATTGGTCTGTGTGTCCCACGCATTACACGAGGGCATTGGGGCCAGGGATCTAGACTCTGTCATGAGTACCTTCTCAAGTTTCTTTCACTCTGTATCAAATCTGTTCCTATTGCCCCTCTGTTTTTAGCACATCAGGCCACTAAAAGTTTGTCTTCTTTTGAAGATTCTCTCACTTAATCTTGAGATGAAAAATAGGCTGCCTTGACATCAGTTTTCAGTGAGACTCATAATTTGATCATAACAAGAGCCACTTTGGGGTTAATAATTTATGGTGCCTTCCAGTTTTAGATGCTGACTATCAGTACATGCAATACCCAAAGCATGTCAATCTCAAAGTAAAAACAAAGCAAAATGCACAAAAACCCTAAAGAAGTGTTGGCAGTACCATAACTGCAGGTGACAAAGGACTCTTGAATTCTGCTTGACTCTGTGATACTTCATTTTGCCTATGATAAACCTAACATTTGTGGAGGTGACGGTTACTTTTAAAGCTCATCATCATGAGAGGGGTTGAACATGGTACCCTGTCCAGGTAATTTAAACCTGAACCTTCTTTCTCCTATCTTTAGTCTACAGTCTATCCACATAAGGAGATAAAACCAACTCTGGTGGTTCAACTGGGAGCCTGATAGAAAACCACCATGGAGAATACACACCAAAGTGTGGTTTTAATATCTTTGTAAATTGTAAATATCATATGATTCTGTTTATTTTTAATGCTGTGAATAATATGAGGAGGCAATCTCCCTCAGAAGCATGGGCTAGCATTTCAAATTTATCTTAATCAGTTATTGTTTCACTGGAGTAGACAAATGTCATATCTATGACTGCTTTCATTTCATTAGCTTGGCGTATACCTATCCACCTCCACATCTGCTTATCCTTTTCACTGGGGCACTATCACAATCACCGCAGTCAAAAGAAGGAGGTAGTTAGATGCTATCTCCTTCTTCACGCCTTACCATAGACCTGACTTACAGCCTAAATACATTTTATAACCATTGTGACTTTAAGGCAAGTCCAGGCTTCTGGACAGTGAGCTACATAGCAAGATTCTGTCTCAAAAAGTCAATTTTTATTGTTGAGGACTGTCTAACATGTTCTTAGATTCACCTTATTATATAACAGATGTCAATCTTTTAATCCTCAATCTGTTCTCATAATTCCTTGTGCTTGCCATATTATAATCCTTTATGCTATAATATGCATTGCCAGTTTTCTACTAATCTGTATTAATTTTGAGGTTTGAAATAAAGCTGGCAGAGTTTGACCTCATATCTCACGCTCCTTAGACAAGTACCTATCATGTAATATTCAACAAGATTTGCTGAACGAAGAAATACACATCTTTTGAGAAAATGGGAAGGAGGGTAGGTTTTAGCTAGATGAGATACAGAACTGTTTGGGCTGTTAGATGCAATCTCTTTCATTATAAAGCCTTTGAAAACCAGGTTTAAGGAAAATTGCAAAGATATTGTTTGCTCAACACATAACAAAAGACGTCAGATTCTTAAATACAATGTGCTTTCCTCTTTATTCACATCTGGATTTGCTGCAACTAGAAATTTTAAAAAACGCAGTTTTGGAGTAAGGAATGATGCAATATATTCATTGAGTTGTATTTACACACAATGAAACCATTGTACACCATGATGAGGACCATATGTATAATCAAGTTCTATGGAAGCAAAAAACGGGTCAGAACCAACTTTGCCAGAAGCTTCACAGTTTAAAATGGGATCTCATGTAGGAGGGGGCTGCTTGTTTGCCCTGGCTGCCCAGAACCGAAATAATCACACAGAAACTATATTAATTGAATCACTGCTTGGCCTATTAGCTCTAGCTTCTTATTGGCTAACTCTTACATATTAATTTAACTCATCTCCATTAATCTGTGTATCACCACATGGCTGTGGCTTACTGGGTAAAGTTCCCAGTGTCTGTCTCCAGTGGGATCCATGGCTTCTCTCTGACTCATCCTCCTTTCTCCCAGCATTCAGCTTAGTTTTCCCTGCCTAGCTCTGTTTCCCTATAGCTCTGCTATAGGCACAGAGCAGTTCCTTTATTCATTAATGGTAATTACAGCATATAGAGGGGAATCCCACACCGATCTCAAATGTTTTACAAAGCGAAAGAATATTCTGTATAAACTGCGAAGTCGTATAACACACTTTCTTCTGAATGACATAGTGATCTTGACTTGAATAAGAAAAGAAAGCATATATGTAGCAGGAAATTATCACAATAAATGGAAGATCAAACAATGAGATCTTTTTTTCTTGGGGAATACGGCATTGTCCCCCAGTCCAAATCCACAGTGATATCTTTTCAGAACTTATGTCTATATCTACCCACTTCTTAGGAAGGTATCACTCGAGTAATGAAAGAGTCCTCTCTCAGATGAACCTAGGAGTGACCTGAAAAACGAACTCCTCTAGGAAGGAGAAACTCTACCTATTGTGAAAATCACAGTCCCAAAGCACCCACCTACCAAAGGACATTAAACAATTATGTTGGTGTCATTCCCTGATAGAGCCAGCCTTAATGTTGTAGAAAATGCTGAGTCATCTTTCATTCTATGAGTCTTTGGCTAGTTGCTAATGCCATTCAGGGTTCTTTTGGGGGTGCTTTTTAGTAGTAGCAAAGAAAGGAGATTATGAGAAAAGACCTCTGCTTTGAAATTTATGCCCTACTCTTCTTAGCTCCTTGCCCCCGTGTGATCTATTAAAGAAGACTCCGCTTGGGGGGGGAACTTATTCTATGTGAACAAACATTACTTCTTTCATCTTTCATGAGAGTAGAAGCAAAGGTAGTGTTCCTGTCTGGAGTACTGCGGTACCATCTCTTCTGTTCTAATTTCATTTGGAGCATTTTATCTCTGGCCTCAGGACTCCTCCCTGTTTTTAAGCTTAAGCCTCCCTTCAACCCTGGATTCCAACAAAGAAGCTTTTTATATTTGCAATAATCAGATCGGGCATTATCTCATTGGAAGTATTCTGTTACTGTTAGGAATGTCAAAAGATCCCCGATCCTTTGTATCCTCTTGGATGTTCCCATAACATTCTACACTGAGTCTAATCAGTGAATAACAGCTATATTGTAACTGTGTGCCCATGCAATTACAGTTTGTGATTGCCTGGTGGAAACAGATTTATCTCTGACACTTCAGTGTCTACATGACATGAAGAGAGAGACTAATATCTATGAGGTTAATGGAATTAAATTTAAATTATCTGATCAAGGCTATGGGCCATCTAATCAAAAATCCCACCAAGCAGAACATGCCTGAAAATATATTCATCTCCTTTTGCTACCACAGACTCTTACATGAATGAATTAAAATGAACAAGTCTCACCAGAGCTTGTTTAGTTCACTCTTCTGATATTAGTGTGTGAGTCAGAACCATCCCAAAGTGCCCAGAATTCAGAGGAACATAAACATGCTTGATCCAGCACAGGAGGTTCTTTGGCAATTTGGAAGGTGTTACAGTGCTGGCAAAGTACATCACAGCTCCAGAAATTGGAAGTGTGCCAAGTTCTCATAAATAAAAACCTGTTTATCTTTTGTTGAACAAAAAGTACTCTACTCCCTGCTTCCCGCTTGCGGCGGTGGTTGGCACAAGATTGACAGAAGAGAAAGAAAGAGGAGAAAACACGGAGATAGAACTAGAGGGAGAGGGGAGGAAGAGAAGTGAGGTGGGGAGGGGTATAAATCAAGAGCTGAGGAAAGCCAGAATATGCCTGTGTGCTTCTGAGTTCTTGGTGATACTGTGGTATCTTCCAACTAGAAATACAATCTGAAAACACTCTGCAAGAATGTGAAAGGGGATCTCTATCAAAGTCATGCCAGGAAGCAGGGGCAAGATCAAGCAATAATGCTAACTCTCATACCAGACTGATACGTAGGAACTGGTCAGTGTGGCTTCTGTTAATTGCACTGACAAATAGCATTCTTGGTGCCCAACAACATCTCCTCCTGTCTGCTAAGCTCTCCAAGGGTTGGAACCAAGCCTTTACTTTTATCTCCCATAATATTCACCCAGAACACTCCAGAGTCAGTTGACGAAGGACCTTGGCGGAGAGAAAACGTCTTTGAAGAAGTTATTTCACAAACAGGAAAAACCTATTTCAGGAGAAGTGGAGAGTCAGTAAGAACATAAGACAAATAACAAGTCTGCAAAGGAAGTGATGATTCCTAGGAAATACGCGAATACAGCTCAGAATACAGAGAAAAGCCAAGTGGGAGAAGGAAGCTGGCTCAGAACTGAACCACAGAAAAGGAAGGGCTTTGTTCCCTCCAAAAACAGAGTTGCCAGAGTTGAGCAGAACGACCAGTCACCTTCTTGTGTTACATAACATAATAATTGTATACTTTGATAATTATTTTAATGCTTTCTTTATTTGAGGCCTGTGCACATAGATCTGGCCCTTTTCTGGCTCCTTCCTAGATTCCTCTGTCAATCTGTGACCCGCAGCCCCTCCATCCTTGCATCTGCTGCAGACTCTCTAACTTATGCCTCATTTCTGGAAGAAATGAGTGGACGAGGAGGCAATGGAGGATGAAAGAAAGGGTTGGTGTAGGAGGAGGAGGCAAAGGTAACATCAAAAGAAGAAAGAGATGACGAATGCTCAGCGTAGTGAACAGGTGGCTGGCTGATCAGTTCTTGTATGTTCACTTCATTGATTTAAAATAAACTACTTGAACGCTATTTTGACTGGACCAGGGTTCTCTCTCCTCTTCTTTGGTGTGATGGAATGGAAGAAAGACAAAAAGAGCAGGGGCAGGACATACAGTCCATTGTTTCCACAGTTTCTTTCCTGAGTCTTTATCCCCTACCACACTGCTCCTTGCTTTTCTATGTATGTATTATGTATGTATGTATGTATGTATTACTTATTTTTGTTTTTTTGAGACAGGGTTTCTCTGTAGCTTTGGAGTCTGTCCTGTAACTAGCTCTTGTAGACCAGGCTGACCTTGAACTCACAGAGATCTGCCTGCCTCTGCCTCCAGAGTGTTGGTACTAAAGGTGTGCGCCACCACCTGGCTCTGCCCCTTGCTTTAAAAGCTTTCTGGGTCAGCCTGGTCTACAAGAGCTAGTTCCAGGACAGGTCCCAAAGCTACAGAAAAACCCTGTCTCGAAAATCAAAACAAACAAACAAACAAAACAAAAAGCTTTCTGGGGACACGGAAGACCTACCACTTCTTAAATTTGACATTCATTTTTGTGATTATTTTCTTAATGCTCATCTGCCCCGTCAACTGACTCTTCTGTGGAAATGGGGACACTATTTCTCTGTTGGTCACTGACCTCTAGTACCTGATATGCAGTAGGTCCTCAATAAATGTTGAATGAATTGTCTGGCCCAATTTGTCTTCAAAATCTATTATTCAAAGACCCAAAGAAAGTAGGTCAACGTTGGCGCTTGCTGGCCACACACACTCCTTCCCCTAGTGATAACTTTTCAGAAAATCTCCCACAGCCAGCCGTACAGCTAAGCCCGGTGAGTACCTGAAAGAAGAAATTTGACCAGATTTGGGACAGGGTACAAGCAAGAGCACCAGCTTGAGAGATGAACCGCTCTTCCAGGTGCTTCGTTTGAATTTTTTTTCAGACCAGTTTCCCAACTAAAAGGAAATACTTTCCTGCTTTTTTGCCACAAAGAACAGGACAAGCCAGGATGTTAATTAAATTACAAATCAGCTGTCAGCTTGCAGCTGACAGAGCTTTGTGTGCTTCCAAGCAACGTTGGATATTTTAAACCCTCTGTAATTACCTACAATGGAGAAGCTGCCAGGAAGGATGCCTTCATGAATATTTAATCGCTCTCAAGATTCTTTTTAAAGCACCAATGATTTAAATAATCAAGAGAGACCCTACTGTTGATCTGGGCTGCCCTCCATCTGTCCACAGAAGATTCTAGAAGCCCAGTCAAGAGTGCAGCTTTTTCCTGAGTTAAGCCCACATACGAAGGAGGCCAGATTCATTCAGGGAGTCACGAGGAACTGAGTCAGTTCTTTGAGTATGTCAATATGGAATCCCAGACTGAGTTGTGCAAATATAATGGGTGTGGTATTGTGAAATTTACATAAGAAGCATACAGTCAGGGTGATTTTTTTTTAAAATAAAACGGTATTTTTTAAAAGTTCACTCCTTGGGTCATTCTCAGAAGAACTAGACAAAAAAAGATGTCATTCTGATTTCCAAGTGAGAAAGAGAGATGTTCAGGAAGTCTTCAAAATGTGAAATGCACTGTGAAAATGTGTTTTGTGACAGCCACCTTTGGACTGCAAGCTGCAGCCCAATCGAGGTGGGGGGAAAAGTCTGTCCTTGCTATGGAAACACAAGTTCAAACTTCCAATCTTGATACCCTGGAGACCTTTGTGAAGTTCCTGAGTGCCTCTGAGCAGCATCTAACAGCAGCTATGCATGGAGAGAACAACATTCATTTCACAGAAGTCTAAAGACCGAGAACGACATTGTGTTCTGGGTGCACACTAAGTTTCTTGACAAATCTCAACTCCCGCTTTTATGAAGTCTCAATATCTTTGCACTTTGCAGCTTTGTTATTAAAAGGGGACAAAAAGTACTTCCCAAGAGCGAACTTTTCATACAGCTATTTCTAGCACCAAGATGAAGAAAATATGAATAATTATTTGGATTATCCAAATATGTCTCTCTGAGAACACTGAACTAAGATCATTTCCTAAAACCTCCCTAGTGGCCAAGAGTTGTGTCCTGAAGAGATAGTTTGGATTACTCCCAATCCACCACTTACCATCTGGGAAACTCACTAAATACTCTTGAGACTTAGCATCTTCACTGTGAGAGGAGAAGTATGCCTACAACACAGGGAGGCCAAGAGATAGAATGGCTGGGAAGACTGGGAGAGAGCCTGGGCCCTTGTATGTAATCAGTTTGAATCTCTCTCTTTCTCTTTCTCTCTCCCTTCCTCCTTCCCTACCTCCCTTCCTCCCTCCTTCCCTCCTTCCCTCCCTTCTTCCCTCCCTCTCTTCTATTCATTCTTTCTTTCTAGCTAGGATACTAGATGTTTTACATGATTAGTAATGATTTTTAAAGCATTAAAAACTAGAGAAATAACTCTACCTTTTTATCTCAGTTTTCAAGTCTGTTTCCCTTAATCTGTGCCACAGCCTGTCTCAACGCCTACAAACACAGAAGATTTACTGAACACCTACTAAGTACAGACCCCATAGTCACACATTAGGGAAGTAACATTACACGAGACACTGGGAGCATTACCTGGTGCTTTCTGGAGCACAAGATTTTAAAGAAAGAAAAGAATGGTAACACAAAAAGAGAACTGAAAGTATCCCCTGTTTTGCTAGCACTAAGTCAGAGAGAGCAGAGAAGTATAACACAGATGAAGTCATCTCAAGCAGTGCTGCTCCAGACTTATCCGGTCACACACAGGGGCATAGCCAACTCAGATAAGCAGGCTGAAACACCGAAGTAATGGGAGAAAGGACAAAAGTCTGGAATGGCAAATATTGCCACGCTGATAGTGACTATTTCTAGGTGATTGTTAATTCTGTATTTTGAACTACACTTATTACTTGAAGGGGTTAAAAAATTAACAAAGAAGAACATTTAAGCACGATCAAGTTTCGATATTGAGGAGAAGAAGGTCCAATGTGTTTTGGGGCAAAGGAAAAGGTCTCTGGTCCTAGGAAACCTTCATTCAATTTCTGCTGAGTTAATTCTGGGAGCTGGATGGAGAGACCAGGGAAGTCACTGCCAGCTGAGAAATTTAGGAAGGAGGGAACCAAGAATGAATTGAGTGTGGAGAATCAGCTCTGAAGTCAAATGGCTTCCGTACCAAGAAATCAAAGCGACGCTTTCAGAAAGAACCCGGTAATTAGTTTGTTCATTTGAGGCAAAAATTCAAATACTCTATGAGTAATGTTCTGCGGCTCACTGCTGCTGGATTTATGGGAGGACAGTAAGATCCCATGGGCACTCTCTGTCTGACTCAACCCACCAGCTGTGAGTCTGCACCATCAGTGAGAGCTACTACAGAAGAGAGAAGCCCACACTGTTCAGGAAGCTTTGGAACTCATGAAAAGAGAAAATGTTCACTTCAGCAATGGGCTTAATCAAGTGATGGCAAACCTCTGTGCCTCAGTATCCTGAGATTCAATTCTGCTTCTACCGCTAGCCAGCGAGATGGCTTCTGGCAACTATGGAGCTTCTCTGAAACTCATTCATGCTTTTTAAAATCAGGCCAAAGGTGCAGGAAAGTTGTTGGTTTGGGAAACTAATCAGAAAATATGAATAAACATTTTTCAGCCTAATAAAGTCATTTTCTTATAAGTACGTATTACACAGTGAGCATATGGCCACCTATAGTACTGTATTCCCCCCTCTCAGCTTGGCCCCCTGCTGTCATTACACTACACAGACATGATTTTATCTCTATAAAATATAGGAACAACAAATGAGAAAAAAGTGGTGTTGCTCTTTTTGAGACTGGCATCATGCAATATGGCTTCATATGTGTACCTTCAGTAAGAAGTGTGGACATTTTAACCCAAGTCCACACTCCAGATACAGGCCTAGGAACTCGAAGTATTTTATCATTTCCGCATCAACCTCAAACAGGCTCCAGGCCGAGTACAGTAATTAATGAGACCCTACCTAGTGATGGTGGGTAGGCCCTGCCAGGGTTGGAGGAGCGGAAATCCACTGAGCTTCTGCAGACATCTAGAAGACTAGAAAATAGCACAAACCATCCGAGCACAGTCAGACTCAGGTGCATAGTCCTCGATATGATGCCCTGAAGATTCAGTGGATGGTGTTTCTTTTCAAATGTCAGGAACCCATTCTGCTCACATTTGCATCTAGGCCAGTGCTACTGGCCTCTTTGGCTTATGATCCTCAGTTCTGCTTAGGACCTGCCTATGGAGTTAGTTTGGTCTATGTGCAAGCCTTCCAACCATATCTGAAACCCCAGGAGGAGCTCACATACACAGCTGAACCTAAACTGGACTCTTTTGGCCAGGTGGTTTGACTGGATCAAGAGTTTTCCAGATATCTGTTTGTTTGTGTTTCCTTTTTGACACTCAGAAACTGAAACTGCCTTCTAGCACAAAGCACTGTTATTCATTCATTCAACAAAATATTTATCATGAGTGTCATGTTCTCATCATTGCATTTAAAATGTCAGGAATGTAGACGTTAATATAAAGCAAGAACTGAGAACCAATCCTGATATTTTCCTGTCACCCAAATGGAGCCCTACAGGTGAGGGTGACTCCTCCCCATTTTTCCTCCCATGCCTTCCAGAGGTGGGTGCACAGGACCAAGTTGACAGAACAAGACTTCCCCAAATTGATTGCCTGGGGCTGAGAACCCCTTAAAGAAGGCAGGGGTTCTGCAGCCTTGGTTATCCAAGTCCCTTCAGACACAGTGAACAAATCTGGAGTCCATCTCAGCAGGGATCCTCACTCTTTTCTTTTTGTTCATTTCCATGGCTAATTCTCCCATCAAACTCTCATTCTCTCTCAGGAATATCCGAATGTGTCCCCTGCTTCCCTTTCTAAACATATCTCACACCTTTTCCTATCCAGCCAGCTTCTTGTCTCTGAGTCTCCATCTTCTCACATTTCACAAAGCAGATTTAAAACACGCCAAATCATTTGCAACCATAGAAACTAGGTCTCTTCTGGAATATTCTGACACTCTCCAGGTACTTTCCACCATCCCTTACTTCAGGGATCAGCTGGAGTGATACCAGCTCTCAGGAACCTCCATGATTTAACCATTTCACTTTCACTGGTTAGAGTGGAATGGAACTTAGGGCAAAACTTACAGCAAGTGTGCACATACACAACATATTTGTATTCCATCAGTTTTATCTATTTTTTTTTTACTATTTTTTCTGGACTAATTGTAAGATCTTGCAGTGCTGTGCCATATATTTAATAAATGCTAAATTAATGCTTGTTGAATGAAAAAAGCCATCCAATAACTACTTTTTTCCACTTGTATCTTTCTATCAACCAAAATCATTCAACAAATAACCCCTACAGATTTCTTCTTTAAATATAACTTTAGCTACATCAAAACCTTCCGTAAGCTTGTTGCTGCTCAGGAATAAAGCACAGAAACGTTGGTGCTATACACATATACTGGCTCCCCTGCTGAAGTCCATCTCTTGTCTGATCAGTCTGAGACACGCTATCACTATATAGTCCAGGATGGCCTGGCACTCATTAGTAACCAAGTCAGATTTCAAACCCTTGATCCTCCTGCCTCAGCCTCTACAGTGTTAGGATAACCACACCCTGCACTCACTGCACATCTTATATTCAAATTAGCTAAGAGGCTGTTTTTTTCTCTTTCTTTTTTTTCCACATTTAATTTTTTATTATTGCATTATAAATAGTACCATTCAAAATTTCCACCTCCTCCGCTCCTCCCATTTCCCTCCCGCTTCCCCCCTCCCCCCCCCTTTTTCCCCTCCAGTCCTAAGAGAGGGCAGGTTACCCTGCCCTGTGGGAAGCCCAAGGCCCTCTCACCTCCATCCAGGCCTAGGAAGGTGTGAATCCAAACTGACTAGGATCCCAAAAAGCCAGTACATGCAGTAGAATCAAATCCCAGTGCCATTATCATTGGCTTCTCAGTCAGTTTTTTTCTGAAGTCGTTTGGTATTTCCCACCTCCCTACTTCTTGTTCTTTCTTGATATCTTAAATCAGGCTCTCTCGATAAATGCAGTATGATTGTTGGCTTTCTGCTGGTTTTGTTTTGTTTTAGGTTCTGTTTGTATGTAACCTTCCACCTCAGTCTATGGCCATCTTTTCTTCCAAAGTGGGATCTGCTCATGTCATTGCTTTGTCATAAACAGTTGTGGTAGAATGAAATTAAAATTTATTGTAGAGTAATTTCATTCCTGTGAAAGAAAAACCCAACATCATCTTAAAATTTCCAGAGTTTCAGCAAACCTTGGAGAATAGATTACATGAGAGAAATACTTATTTCAAAAACTTAAATATTGCTGACAAATTTTACCATCCATGGAAGTGGGATTGGTATGATTGGAGTGTTTTATACCTTGGATGTTCACAAACCAATAGCTCCACAAGGCTAAAAAGCTCCCTCATCACAGAAAATCTAACTCTAAAATCCCTGAGCAACATTTTTTGTTGTCTTCATCCTTATATCTATTTAGAAAGTTTTTTTTAATATCTGGATATGCAACCCTAGTAGGCACAGTGAAAATGCCCAGATATGATACTCTTAACTTCGTCTCTATTTTGGATGAAATTTGCTTAGCCATGAGGGAAGAATCTTCTAGGTTGGGAGTTGTAGTCACTAACCGCTAGGATTCAATAATAAATAAGAAAACAAAATATATTTCAAGCAGAACTTTCAGTGTAGTCAAAGTTACAGTTCATTGTAGTCTAAGTCACTTGTGTAACAAAGTAAGCAAATGAGAAGCTACTCCCAGAGAATCCCAAAGTAGAAGCTCGTTCATTAGGGGAGGCGGGGACACTGTCCAAGGGGAATGAGTGGGGCCCTGAAGAGGAAGAGAGCATCTCATAGGAAGAGTGGGGCCAACTGCATGATAAAGGAAAGTGTTACCAGGAGAGCCAGAGCTAGAAAGGACTTTAGGGTGAGCCCAGCGCTGGTGCAGTGTTCTGAGGAGGGGTGAGTGAAGTGGGAGGACTTTGAGGCAGCACAGCTGCTCTGCAACCAGGCTGCTTCCGGTTGGGGATCTTAAGGACAGAGGACAGCATCCTGAGGAAGCATTTGCAGGAGGAGTCACAAGAGCTAAGAGAGAGGAACAACTCTGGTGTGTAAGGGCAGAGGAAAGGCCAAACAAAATGAAACAAATGCACACGAAGAACTATTATCCAGAACGAAGAGACCACGCCTTCTCCCGCACAGATGAGCCAAACAGGCAAACGGCAAAGAGACGATTGCTGCGCAGTTTTTTACTCATGTGCTGCAATGGGAGAGCTAAAATTCACAGAGAGGGCTAATGGGATGTGATTAGGAGCAGTTTGAAGAGGGAGACACGGAGATGAGCTACCTAAGAGTCTCTGCTTTGTGAGAAGTTCTGGAGATGTGTTAGCCAACAAGGTGGATGTAACTACTACTTTTGAAATGTGCATTGAAAATGGTTATGATGGTAAAATATCGTATGTTATGTGGTTTCTACCGCACTTTAGAAACAGCCCCCTCTATTTGTTGAAGAAAAAGACTGGCAGAAGTGGGATAGAGTAGTTAGGAGACTCTTACAGATGTGTTACAAAGTCTTCAAAATGCTGAGCTCAGTCTCTGACCAACTTTAGGGAGGGAAAAATGCATTGTTCACAAATGCTGAACATTTTCCTGCTAGGCTACAAAAAACATCCCAAATGCTCACACATCTTATTCCTGTAAATGTCCCCCACTTTTTTCCTCAGGAGAGATCAGAAGTAATAATAATAATAATAATAATAATAATAATAATAATAATAATAATAATAATTGTAGTGTCTGGCCTCTTATTGGCCACGCCCACTCCCAGCTTCCAGCCTCTGATCCTAACTCTCTGCCTCTCTTCCTCTTCCGCTCTCACAGGAGCAGCAGCTGCTTCTCTCCCCTCTCCCCCCTTCCCTCTATCTCCCTGTCTCTCTCTGTCTCTCTTTCCATCACCCATCTAATAAATGTTTAACTCTGTATAGTGCGCCTACCCAGCTCTCTTTGGTCCGTCCGTACCGCCGCACAGCCCATATGGGGACCCGGAGACTAGCCGCGTGGCCGCCCGCCCGCCACAGAGACCGCGTGGTCTGGGGACCTGCAGCAAGCTGCAGCAAGCTGCTGGGTCACACATTCTTTTAAAAAAACACAACATTGGTGCCGTGACTTGGATAATTGCAACCGAGGATTTTTGGATTTTTTCTACAACGAGCTGACCCACGTGCCTCTGATGGTGAGTTTTTCCATTCTGGCCGCCTTAACCGTTTCCTTGAACCCTAGGAGTTGTCCGGTTGAGCTCCCGGCAACCCCCTACAGTTCTTGGAGACACAGGGGCTGCCCCCAACCATTCACCTGACCTGTGGATTGTTTTCCTCAGCTTTGATTGTGTTTGGAATGGTCCGGGACCATTCTACCCCGCAGCGGGAGAGACCGGGTCTCTCAGATCTTTTTCTCTTTTTTTCCACTTCTTTCCTTTTTCTTCCTCGTAAAAGGCTGCTCGGAGCAGCCTCCGGCCTCTCTGGAGGTCTTACCTTCCCACCCACGGTCTTTGGCCTGAGGGGATGCCCTCCCGTGAGTCTTGGAAGGTCGCAGCGGATTCACACCCCGTCCACAGTGGAGGGACGCCTCACTGTGCACGCTTAGTGGTGTTTTGCGGGTTTACACAATTTCTGCTGTGGGTAGCAGCCATCCATGTCTGTCTAAGATTCCTGCCGGTTGTTTTTTTAATTCCAGCCGTGGCATGGTGCGGTCTTTCCGGTTCCAACTTTTGCTCCCCCCGCGCTCTCCCAGAGCTCGCCCTCTATGGCTTTTGGCAAGGCGGCGGGAGCCAATCCGCGGCTTTTTAAATTCCAGCTGTGGCATGGTGCAGTTTTTCCAGTTCCAACCTTTTGTTGCGGTTTGTGCCAGGGCAGCTCAGCCACAGGCGGATTACACCTCTAGGTCTCTCTTATTAAGCTAAAAATCCCTGCATCTCAAAATTGTAACTTTTCCATACAACATGTGACTGCGCTATTTTCTCTGGGGTTGGGGTCAGGTGACTTCGTCGCCATCTTGGCTGAGAGCCAGATCCGGTGACCGAGTTCCACCATCTTTACTGAGGTATTCCCTGCCTGGTTCTCCAGTGTTACCACCGAGCTAGGTCAAATGACCAAGTTCTCCCATCTCTTCTGAAGTATACCCTGCCTTGTCCCCCGGTTTACTTATGTTTTTGTCTCTAAATTCCTCTTGACTCTGTTGCATTGTGTTTGATACAATAACATGCCTTTTGGTAGGGCCCACCAAAAGGCACCCACTTCATCCAATTCCTGTTCAC